>LD346289.1:191399-210740 GCA_001465055.1 Ptychodera flava
TACTGGCATGTAAGATTGCAGCCAATACTGGTATGTAAGATAGCAGCCAATACTGGCATGTAAGATAGCAGCCAATGCTGGCATGTAAGATAGCAGCCAATACTGGCATGTAAGATAGCAGCCAATGCTGGTATGTAAGATAGCAGCCAATGCTGGCATGTAAGATAGCAGCCACTGCTGGTAAATTACCATGTCTTTTTTTATGCAGAAAATTGGGTCACATTTAGTCTGTATGATGTCTAGTTCATAAGATATGCCAATTATTGTTGTTCATGAGAATCCGAGATGGCCGGCAACATCTCCACCAAATTTACTCATTTGACAATATTTCGCAATGGGAACATTAACATTTGTTAACTAGACACTTTTAGGATTACAAATATATTAGTTTCATGGCATATATTGGGAGACACTTGGACTAAAAAGCCTCAGTCACTATTACTCGATCTTAACACTGTTCATACAAATCTTTGAAATAAACCTATTATTCCCACAAACTAATGATATTTGAACTGTACCTCTTATGATTTATGCAGGATTTCAAAATAGCCCAGAATACTTAGCCTTAAGCTTCCCTGAAAGCAAAATTTGTAAGCTTCTCTTCCTCAGCTGTGTGATTATTGTTTTTAACTTCTAAATGTTTCTCTAAAATCTTTCTTTGTTTATAAGTACACTCTAAGGGCATGTACTTGACCTTCTAAATTCTTCCCATTTGGTAGCCTCACACAGTGCTTTCAAGGGATCAATAGTGCACATACTTATCAATACAAGGTTACATTACATGTATTATTATACATCTGCGTCTGTGACTTATGGAGTTTCGTTGTACAGTAAGTTACGGTATCAGAAGATGCGGAGTCCAATAACTTTGATGCGGAGTACAATAACTTAGGTTTTATTGGACGCTATTTTACCTTTGACTTCAAAACACTTTTACGTCAACACGGAGAAAAAGAAGAGAAAATTTCACATTTTTTACAAAAATATATACGTCTTAGCATTCAGTACTTCCAAAATCAAATTTTGGTCAGTCCAAAGCCTATGAATTCAAGTGAAATCATACTGCTGATGTACAATTTCTACCATGTGCACTGCGCAGCACGGGTTGAAATTTTGTTCTGTGCACTTAGCGGACGCGCTCAACTCGTTTCCAGTCTGCTAGCGATCGCTCAGTACAGTGCGTGACAAGCATCCAAAAGACGCCTTAATTTCGACTTTTTTCTCGTATCGTAAAGTTTGACTAAAAAGGTGTGTAATAATAAGGTTATTCCCCAAAAACCAGGATTTATGTCCTCGTACATCGTACGCTTCGGTATACCTCCACTGCATGAAGTACTCAGACGTAAATCCCGGTATTGGGGAATAACCTTATAATATTGTCTATGCCATTTGTCAGATATGCTTCAACCAATATTGCTCTGCCATGATATCAATCAATAGTTTCCAAGTTTATCAAACGGGCTATGTCATTTAAAATGACTTGTTAACTGGTTGTTGTTCATACAGATACATTTTGTTTTTCTATTTAGCTGGTAGTATAAATTCTGCAGTTGGAAAGAGCCATAGCCATGATCACAGCCATGAACATGGACATACTCATGAGAAATTGGATCATCCAGGAATGTTTACAGAGAGGGAAACACCTAAACTCCGTGGAAATTGGAAGCAGGTATATGTTAATGTGTGTCTTTGATGATTAGCAATGTGATATCATCATGTACAACTTGAATAGCTTATTGAGGAAGACATCACATTGTATCCTAAAGTCTTTTGTACCGCTTCCATCAATTCAGCCTCAAAATGATTGCAGATTTTTTTCCAAACCTGGGTTGGTTTCTCACCCTAAGGTCTCGTAACAAAGGGATACAGAGATATGTACCTTTTATGTATTATTTGAGCTCATTACATCCAACTTCCGCCATGAGGAAAAACCATGGATGTTGACATGTGGCAGTAGCATAGAAGATGACAATTCTAATTTCAGAACTGTTCAGAACAGATATAAACAGTTTCTGCTGTGTTTAGTGTGAGCTGTCAATTTATTTTAAGCGAATGTGATAAAAGACTTTGAGTTAGCACACTGTGGTATTCTTCTGAAATAACCTTGGTCTTTCAGTGAACTCTTCCATGGTCTTTCAGTGAACTCTGCCATGGTCTTGTAGTGAACTCTGCCATGGTCTTGTAGTGAACTCTGCCTTGGTCTTGCAGTGAACTCTTCCATGGTCTTGTAGTGAACTCTGCCATGGTCTTGTAGTGAACTCTGCCTTGGTCTTATAGTTAACTCTGCCTTGGTCTTGTAGTGAACTCTGCCTTGGTCTTGTAGTAAACTCTGCCTTGGTCTTGTAGTGAACTCTCCCATTGTCTTGTAGTGAACTCTGCCATGGTCTTGTAGTGAACTCTGCCATGGTCTTGTAGTGAACTCTGCCTTGGTCTTGTAGTTAACTCTGCCTAGGTCTTGTAGTGAACTCTGCCATGGTCTTGTAGTGAACTCTGCCTTGGTCTTGTAGTTAACTCTGCCTTGGTCTTGTAGTGAACTCTTCCATGGTCTTGTAGTGAACTCTGCCATGGTCTTCTTGTGAACTCTGCTATGGTATTCATACTGAGAGAGATAAACACAATTATCAGAGAATGTGATTTTAATATTAAACCTTTACTTCTCTTGTTATAATAGTGGACTTGAATTGAAAATTTAAGTTCTTCATGGGTTCTTTAGAACTTTATTAGTCTTTCAAATACTTCATCTGAACTTATTATCATAGTTATTGAACTGGCCTATTAGCTAAAGGGATGAGCCCACTGCTAGATTCAAACAGAGGAATGGCATTTGCAATTTTCTAAAGCTGAAGAAAATAACCCTTTGAAAGTATTCTTTTAAAGCTTATCAACAGCTACAGTGAATTCAATTTACACTTAAGTCTTGTACATAATGTTTGCTTTGATTCTCTACTGTCTAATAATAATAATAATAATAATATTTTATTGCTTGCTTGTAAATATAGGATTTACATCACATTTGTGGCAATAAAAGTGTGATACAAAAATAAGTTAAAATTTTCTTCAATAAAGATAAAGTATTACAGTATAATAATAGTAGCTAATAATAAATATAACTAGGTATTTCTTTGTTTGTATAAAGTAAAAATATAATCTGCAAGTTGTTCATTAAAAGAGAACTCTTGTTTTGTTAGTAGAGAAATAAGCTGATTTTCAGTATTGTCGTTTGGGAAATTGATTTTACTGAAAAAGTTCTTTCTTTGGACTTTGTATTTCTGACAGACTAATAAAAAGTGTGTTTCATCCTCAATACTGTTGGTGTTACACTGATTGCAGTATCTTTCAGTAATTGGGGTTTTTGGAACAGTGTGTCTTCCTTTTTCAATTGCTAGATCATGATTGCTAATGCGAAGTTTGGTGAGTAATTTTCTTTTCTCACCTTGTAACTGTGTTAAGTAGGGTTCTAATCTAAAATTATGCTTTATTTTGGCGTACATTCTTAGTTTACTATTTTCATCAGTGATCAATTTTTTCCAAAAGACCTCATAATTGTTTGTTAAATTTGTTTTCATTAATCCAGTTATAACTTTGTGGTGTTTAAGTGATGGAGCTTTATCAAGGAGAAAGTCCATTCCATTGTCTTTAATTAAAGCACTTAAACAGTTAAACCAGGATCTATTGTTAGTGTTGTTTACCATTTGCTCCAGAAAAGCTTCTTTAGCGAGATTATAATGTGGCAGTTGTACGATATGAAGCCAGTGTTTAACAATATTAAGTTTGATCTCAAGTAGAAGTGGGAATTGTCCTAGTTCACCCCTCACAGCGGCATTACAAGCTTGTCTATGATAATCACAAGCTTAAGCTGTCTGAATTTTCAGAGTGTAGAACACCTTGTGCTAGATTGTGCAGCATTGTTTTCAATGATTTATGCAGCAGTATCTGAAAATGATAGAATACTTAGTGTAGCTGTTGGGAAGCCTTTTCAAAGAGTACTTTCTAAGTATTGTTTCCCTTAGCTTTTTTCAGAGACAGAGTTAATGAAATCAATGGCTTGATGTGCAGAAGTCTATCCATAAGTGTCCCAGTTTGGTCTTATTATTTATTGTCTTACACCAGAGACTGTAGAGGAAACAGAGATCTATGGTTATAGGGGGAATTTCTAAAGTAGAGATATAAAGACTATTTTAATCTAAGGATCAAAAGTGATATTGTGGCATAGACATCAAATGTATTTTCTTCAAAGGGAATTACTGTAGAGAAGTGAAAGAAAATATAATCTAAGATCACATTTTAATCTCACATTTTCATAACTTTTCATCTTTTCTACAAGGCTAGTTTAAAGTCAAGGATAAGAATTAGGGTAAGGGGATGGTTGGGGTAAGGATTTCCTGTGGATAATTGTCCAGTTTCCAGGAACCAAGCTTGCAATCGTTGAAAGTGGATAACATGCCAAAAATTTCACTGCAATGATAAATTCAAATACTTGTACAATGCACATCTATGAAGTACCTATCAATGACTTACTATCATTTTAAAGACATTAAAAACTAATGTATTAATTATTTGCCTGTTTGACTTTTCTACTGCCAGAGAGCGTTTACTGTAGGCATTGGTGGACCTGTTGGTTCTGGTAAAACAGCCACGGTACTGGCTCTTTGTAAACTTTTACAAGATTCTCATGGTATATGTGTTGTAACTAATGATATTTTTACAAAGTAAGTGAAATAATGAATTTAAATAGAAAAGTAACCTGTTAGGGTACTGTATTGTCAGAGTTTCATATCAACATAAACAAAAACAATAATGTTGACAGTTTTGGTGTGTTAATCCTTTGAAAGTATACTGTATTTTCTATGAAATCATACTTAAAACCATCTTCATTTGTTCAAACTATCAAGTTCATTTGGCAGTGTTCTCCACAGCTTAGAAAAAACAGAGGAGTGGTCGATTTACATAACAATGTATAATTTACATATTCTTTTGTTGTGAAGATGTATTCTTTTGTGCAGTTATTAACATATGAAAAGATTGCTCCAAAAACAGGGGGGTGGCACACCCCTAAAAATTACCTTGTGGAGAACCCTGTTTGATTTTATAATCAGATATTCAGTGCCCATCAATGATCTCAATATGGATGTTTATTTTTTGAAATATGTAGATTGCATATGCTATTCTCATTGTTTTGAATTGAATTTATAATATTTTCAAGGTGCCATGGTCACTGGGCAGACAGACATTTTGCATAGTTAGACTCAGTAATTCCCACAAAGCCCAACTAGTATATGACATTAAGTGTAGTTTTGTCTCATTAATATTTGTAGAGAGGATTGGGAATTTCTTGTCCGGAACAAGGCCCTTCCAGAAGAGCGATTGCGAGCTGTGGAGACAGGCGGCTGTCCACATGCTGCCATTAGAGAGGTAAACCAGCCTTCTTATTTTCATGTTGGATACTACTACAGGTTTTTATTTGATATTGTTCAATGGTATAGTTTTATAAGTCAGCATGACCTTGACCCACCAGACATACTTCATTAGGATGTCAGGTAGTGCAGTAGTTATTTATTTACAGCAATGATGATGTGTACCATATATTTTGATGATTTGAATATTGTTGACAGATATTAATATAATTATATGCTGATTACCTCTGTAATCCAGTGCCCATGATGAGATAAGGAGGGATGTAATATTAAAGCTTTTGTCAAATTGTATAAATCCAATTCAATAATGTGTGCAAATCCAGGAATTTTTATCAATTTTCTGCTCCCAATATTTATTTACATGTTTTCAATGCAATGCAGCATATGTGCCACCAGCAAAACACAACTCAGACATTTAGTTCACCATATTAGTGTAGGTACTGGCCTTCACTGGAGTGAATGCCCCTCTCTTCCCAACATTGTGTGGTATTATTATCATGAGGTTATATTCTAGAAAATGGCACCCTCACAGGATTGGATAAGCAAATGTTATGAAGGAATACTTGGTACTGACTTGCTTTCAAAGTTTCAAGTTATATAGATTAAATCAATTGTGAAAGAAAACTTAATTGTGTTTAAAAATTTGTAGCTGATGCAAGTGTATAGGTCATGATCAGGCAGGCAAGATGGGTTGTCTGCTGGGCCAAGACAAGTGAAAATTTTGCATGATTGTCAGCTCGCATAACTTTCTTTGGTAAGGTATGCATGAAGATAGCAGTGATACTTTTGCGTTGTGGAATATTGGTCCTGAATTTAAGGTATACAGTCACCTGAAATCTAAATATGCCCATACCGGTATATGGTCAAAGGGGCATTCCTTTGTATTCAAAATGCCCATGAGAGGGCGCTGTTTTTAAAAAGTGACCACCCGCTTAAAATCTGTGATTGGTTAGATTTTTTCTTTCCATGGTAACTGTGGCAGAATTGAAACAGGTGACAGTATACCTTTAACCATCGACATTATCATTTTAATGTGTGGCAATATTGTTTTAACATATCTTAAAGTATGAAGTATGATACAACAACAATTAGAGGTTATAAACGGCAAGCGAGGGTATTTGGTTGCGTATATAAGACCTCTGGGGTGAAAATTAGCATATTTGGCGGGAAATAATCACCAAGCTCGTGATTATTTCACCCAAATATGCTAATTTTCACCCCAGAGGTCTTATATCCGCAGCAAAATACCCGAGCGCACCGTTTATAACTTCATTATAATATGCTTAAGTTAAAAACAAGTGGACAATGTCGTTATTTTGGGGCCGAAGTTGGAATGAGAGTTCAGGAGCGCCCAGCCGCATACAAACTCTAAAAAAGAACGTTTCAGAACGCGCGCGAGTGCACAGTTGAATTCATAAAATACGGTTACGCAACGCATCGACATCGCGATTAGACATCGAACTTGAAGAATTTTACTTCAAAAAAACGCTCAAAAAACTTTAAAAATTATGTTGTTGTGTAACATAGCCTCCACTGCTTACAGAAACTCTTCATCTGTTGGTTCGTCAAGCTGCACTAGATTAAAATTTAACAATCAAAATCAATCTGAAGCCATAGACTTGTTCGACATTACTGCGCGTTGAGCTCTCAAGTTGACGTTTGAAATTTGCGCGAGCTCAAAAATGTTACGCGGCGTGCAGATCGTCTTGTTGAGAATATAAACCCCGGCTCCAGCCAATCAGATTGCCGGATTCCAGCAAAGCATATTATAATGTTTATTCAATGGATGATGTTCCTACAGTGGGCAAAACTCCAGATGCACTGTATTGTACTCATGCAGTTACCTTTCATACGTTTCATAGAATGCCACTACACAGTATGTTTGCTCACATATTTCCTCCAGTGCCTTTACTTGGGAGAGTGTTGGCCAAGATAATGCTAGGCCATCGCCAAGTCATCCTGATTACTCCATATACCGGTAGGCTGACTTGGTGTGTTTCTCATGCTACCCAGACTGACTATAGAGAGATTGTTGGTTCTACACTACAGGTTTTAGCAGCTTTCCCTCCAGGTTGTTTGGCGGTAACACTGATTGCAAGGTGTCTATCAAGCAATCCTTGCATTCATAAGGATTTTCTGAGGAAGCAGCCTCGTGCATGGCTAGACACTGGAGGCCTTCTGCCACAAAGGTTTACAATGTCAATTGGGTTGCCTTCAGTAATTGGTGCAAGACTGAGTCATTTGTTTCTTTCAGACCCACCTCTCCTCATTTACCGAGTGAGTTTCTTCTTTTTCTGTTTTATGAGAAGAAATCATCAATTGCCGCTATCAAAGTTTACAGAGCAGCTATAGGTATTACGTTCTGTCAGTTAGGTTTGAAGGTGGTTCTGTTGCATGAGTGTCTTTCAGGTCAGACTGATTGATGATCACCTCTAGCAAGACCTGCTAAGTGCACTTTGTTACCAGCTACAGTACAATCTTTCTTTGCTACAGGATGCATTATAACAATAACCTTTTGATCTACTGTGGTCAGCTGAGTACTGTTTTTTTCACATACAAAACCACAGTCTCTACTGGCTTTGGCTACAGTAGGTTGATATTGTGAATTGTATGCTTTGTCAATCTTACCTCAAAATTGTTGATTGACTGCAGACAGCATTATAGACTTGGTTCAAGTCGGTGAATAAAAAAATCATTTGTAATTATAGTTTCTCTTGTGTCTCTCCTATTTCGTACAAACATATTCGGAATTTGGCAGCCCATGCGAGGTTTTCCCTGCCATTGAATGTATTACCTTTGAGCCTGTGAAGTTTCTGCCGGATTCACTGACTTGGACTTCTTGCAAAGTACCAGCGGCGAGACGGACTGTGTATACAGTGACGTCGAGCAAATACAAAATGATTGACAGCTGCAGCTATTATTCTTGCAAATAAGGAGAACGCATGCTAATACACCTCTGGATATATTGATTAACAACGAGAGGTTGATACATAGCGGCCGCCGTGTGGCATACTAGGCGGAGGCTGCTGTGTATCGAACCACACTTAACTGCAGTGCAGTGCAAAGCCAGCTGCACTTTGACATTGAGTACGTTGAGCGCTGGGCGAATAATGGCATCAAGTTTGTACATCGACCGCGTTTCACAACTGATCAGTCGACCGTCGCTAATCATGCGAGATTACCAAAGAAAGGTTGTTGAGAATGACATTGTGGGAAAAATTGTGTTCGTCTGCGCACCAACCAGCAGTGGATAATTATTACAAATCAATTCTTCAATTAATAATCTCTGAATATTATTTTCGTTGATCACTCTCGCTTTATATACTGAAAAAGTTGCAACCATTATTATAAAATTCAAATCTTCTAGATTCGTTTGTTTCAGGAAATATCCATAAATTATGTGTTTCCACAATAACTTCAAACTTATTCTATAAATTCTATTGATTGTCTGTACAACATATTTCCAAAAGTCTTTCACAAAGATACATTCAAAAAGAAAATGCTGACAATTCTCAATGTGCTTACAGTATTCACACATAGGTGAGTAAAGCGCTTGCATAACTCTGGCTGGAGGCCATTGTCTCTGTCAATGTCGAGTCTTCCTGAACTTGACCGACTTGCCTGAAATTTCACCACGAAAGTTTTCGTCACGAACAATGATTTCTTATCGAAATCCCTACTCACCGGATCGTCGGTGTATTGATGTGTTCTTAGACAAAGTCTTTGTCGATATAAAGAGTAGTACACGGCTTGAAAGACCAATAAATCGCAGAACGAAACGACGAGACTTGCTCCTTGGTGCAGCCTCGTTTTCGTTTTTCTCCCAATATCATGAATATATAAGATTCAGTGATGTCATGATAAACACGTTGATAAAAACGTCATCTCATGAATAATTTGTAGCAACGCAAACCCTGCAAGAAAGCCAAGTCTGTGATTCCGGGTGAAACTCCCCTGTATAGTGTTCACCCTACTCATAGCGTCCACTCTACTCACGCCCGGGTTTCACATGAAAGCAAAATACTAATCATTGCGTTCACTCCACTCAAACATTCACAACTCACAGACTTGAACCAAGTCTAACAGCATTATTGTGTTGAGCATTACTGTGTTGACAATTAAAGGCGGAGCCTCCCTTTAAAAAGGACGCGAAGCTATGGTGGCGTTCACTGTGTAAGTGGACACCAAACAGGCAACACGCAGGCACACGCTCCAGAAAAAGCCACATTTTAGTTTTCCCCGGCCGCAAAAACGCAGACAGACTGCCAAGCAGTCAGCATGAAGTTGCTGCCGATCAAACTCTTTGGTTACATTCAAAGTCTAATGCGACTGGAAGAGAGTTTTTTTAGGAAATTTGAGTGTTTGTGGTGGGGAATTAATGACAGTTTGCGATTTGAAGCGACCGTCAATCAAACGCTTGTATAAACTCTGTTTGCAGGATTAGCAAAAGGTAACAAAAGGCTGAGATCAGTTTGTGTGTAGAAATCAAACGTTTTAACATTGTACTGGCCAAGTGTTTGACTTGGAGGAGAACTCCACTAATGCGAGAACCTGGGATTGAAAAGTGCGGCTTTAAGCCCCGAGTTTGTTACCAGAAGCAGAGTTGCATTACTAGCCTCCAATCCTGCATTGATAAGCAGCACTCTAAATGCAGGAGGAGATGATCAAGAGACAATTGTCTATTTCTTTCCACTCTTCTTCTGGGTTTGTGTCTCAAGCCATTATCTTCAAGTTGGTTGTTGAAACTTCCAGTTTGCTTGCTCATCAGTTTCTGATGGAGCCTTAAAACTTGACTAGGCCTACAGTACATAAAGTTACAGCGATTTCACTTTCATGGACCTAGTCACCTTGGTTTCTAGCATTTCACTGCCTGAAGTTCTTCAGGCAGTTCAATGGAGATCTCATAATGCCTTCACATCCACTAGTCTCAGAGACATGTCTTCTGAGCATTGAGGTAATTGTTTTCTTGAGGACCAATTTATGTAACACAATCCAAGGTCTCACACAAACAGTAGGTTCCCAGCAGTCTTGGAAGTCATATAGTGTTTTTTCTATTAGAGCTTCAGTTGTCAAATTTCCTGCCTCCATAGGACAGTGGGACTCTGGTTTGGTAATCTGTTCATCTAGAAGGTAAAGGTATTATGTGATAGAATTGGAAAATCCTCCAGGATTTTGATTTCTATGAGTAATACTTAGCTTGAGGACAAATCATTCCTTGTACCTACTTCCCCATGCTTGACCCTTTGGTCAGTTTTTCCTTTTTCATGGAAATGGACTTACATTTGGACAAACTTAGATGTTTATCCTATTTTGGAGTCTACATAGTACTATCTGATAAGTCTTAAGAATGAGTCCCAAAGTCATTGTACTTAGCAAAGGGACACCCTAATTAAGGGAAGATTCATTGATTTACATGTATGCAAATGGAAATCTGTTTGTCCTTAGGTAAGTATTTAAGTATTATTGACAGAAATTAACATCCTTAGGACCGCATAAATTTTCCATTTCAATTTACACAATTTCAATTCAATGCAGTGTACCATGATGCCATTAGGCCAAGACAAATAAAAAGTTTGTTTCTCATCCTTGCGCCTGTCAATTCAGACAAAAATATGCGACGATAGTGCATAACACAGTGCTGTATAAAACAGAACTGTAAACAAAATAACTGACACTAATATTCCATTCAGAACTGTACACGTATATCACTGTTATATTAAGCTGTCAAACCTGTACATTGCTACACTAAAAGTCAAACCACAGAACTGTTGCTATACAAAATATTCTAAAGCAAAACTGCTGTGCATTTATCTCTGCGTGCATTCCTATGTTGTTTTCATCTTTTTTGTGCGTTCTTGTTGGTTGTAGAATAAAAAAATTGAGAAGAAAAAAAATACAAACCGCGTCACTGCATCATTGTTGCAATATGTCTGGGATGAGAAACAAACTTTTTATTTTTCTTGGCCTTAGTAGAACACAGTATGGACATTTTAATTTACAGGATTGTACTTCCAATATTGATTATTTGTTAAGTTAGAATGCGCCTCAGGGACAGATAGTTGTGGACTTATACAATTATTTTCTGATATACCACTTGCAGGGGCTCATTTTAAAACTAGTAAAATTTTCAATCTTAGTTTTTCAAAAATCAAAATTTTTATTTTTCTTCATAGAGTTAACACAGGGATGGTGGCCATTTTGAATTTCAATCTTTGTAAATCTTTGGTAATTTGTTTCTCTGGTACCAAAGTTTGTTAGTGAACCCCAATTTGTGTTCTTGATTTCGAGAGAGTACGGATGAAAGATTCCTTGAGGAAAGTTTGAGCAAAAGTTTTAAGTCTTTCATTTTTGAGGTGCATTCTGCCTTGATAAGCAAAAGACATAAAAACAGTTGTATGTCAATTAATCCTAGAAAGGATCAAGGTTTGTCCACGGTCCCTCCACAAAAGTGGTTTGTCCCATCCATGAAAAACTAAAAACAAAAGATAAACCATGCTTACAAGATCGTTCAGTATATTTACTTACCGAATCATTTCTCTTAAATGGCAAATTTTTTTCAGGACTATTCTCTCAATATGGAAGTAATAAAGGAACTCACCAAGGAATTTCAACCTGAAATGGTTATTATAGAATCTGGAGGCGATAATTTAGCAGCAAATTTTAGCCGAGAACTTGCTGATTATATTATTTATGTCATAGATGTGGCAGGTGAGTGGCCTTTAGTCATAGATGTGACATCCCAGTGGCCTCCTTATTCCTGCTCTAGTTCATACACGAAAAACATATAACACCTTCCAAATTAATTTAGCAATATTCCAAAACATTTTAAAAATTATTCATTATCTTTTCAATTACCAGCATGATGAATATTATTTTATATACATATAATGTCATTAATAATACACTATCTCCCAATACCAAGTATTGTTTACTTAGCCCCTCCTAAATTTTTGAAAATCATTTGTTTAATCATGTGATTTTCAAAAATCACATGATTAACAGTGAGATTGACAAAAACTCCTCAGAACAATCACGTGATTCAATAATAAAATCACATGATTTTTTCCCAACACTTTTTTAATCATATGCATTTACTCTTGATTAATCACTATGATTTCTTGGCATTCATTCTGATTAATCACATGATTTTTTTAAAAAAACACAAAGCCCCTGTGTGCGCAATTTTTGTGTTTTTGGCTTCATGTTGAACAGTGACTTCAAAATCTTTTGTAGACCATGATAGCCCAAGTATGGAGTTTACAGAAGTCACTACTTACGTTTCATTGCCAGATATCAAGTTTTTGTGGTCAAATGAATGTTTTCAATGATCGAGTCAAACATACTCCAGTCTCATACACACATACACAACAAGGTGATATACTGATTGGTTCTAATTTTAACATTTTATTAAGCTCACAAAATTACCATGCCAAAATGACAAAAATATCTTCAAAACAGCCATTCTGCTTGACATGTATTGACAGCAAGTCCACATTCATTTTAAAGCTTTATTTCACACTAGAGGATCAGAAACTGTCACCTTTGATTATTTTTATAACTGTCATCACTTTCAATATGTCCTTCTAGAAGGGGTGACCTTTTCACAGATGTAGCCGAAACCTACAAAATTTTGTGATCATCTGATTCTATCTTCCTATTTTGCAAAACACAATTTTACCAGAGGAAGGGGCTTATACTGAAGCAACCCAAAGTTTTCTGTCTCACAAGAATTTCTGCACGGTTTCTGAACACCACTCAACTTTGTACTTACATTCAAAGCATAAATATTTACACCTAAAGAAATTGTGAGAGACTAAAAAAATACTGACCAATGACTTGATAGAGTTTTCTATCAATCTCACAAACTGCATTGTCACACAAACAATCAAATTGCTACTGACTGTGTAGACAAACATTTACAAAAGAAGCAAACTCAGCGACCATTTCTGAGGCTACCTTAAGCAGTACTTTACAGCACTTTGTAAAATCAAAGTGATAACACAATCCCTGGATACCAAAGTCAAATTTTGACCAAAAATTGCCGCAAAATACAAAATTGCAGATTTTTTCATAATTTCAATATTTCACATAGAAATAAACCCTATTACATATCAAAGCTAGCAGACAACTTGTTTTTGGGAAAGAAATTGTTTGACTGAAAATGTGAAAAATTACCCCAAAAATACAAAATTGCAGATTTTATCGTAATTTCAATCTATCACTTTACGATAACCCTACAAATCTATATGCTAATATCAAAACTATGAGACAAGTTGTTTTGAAGAAGAGGCTTGGAAAGTAAAAAAGATGACAGAAGGCAACACAGGACAAAGGATGCCGCCACACATCCACCCATTAGATAAGGTCCACTGACAGCAGAGCTAAAAACTGGGCCGTAGAGGGTTGCAGAATCATTTAGGAGGAGGGTTACAGAATCCCTTAGGAACTGGCAAAACATGACCTGTATCCTGATGTACCTGTCAAATGTGGAAAAGAAGACATATTTGAGACTAATTAAATACATTGTAGCTGTCCATTTATTTTGTGCCTCTTAGAAGATTGGGTGGCCACTAATAACTTTTTGAATGTGATCCAGTTTTGCACAAATGAAGACAAATTCGTATTTATTCTTTGAAAGCACTTCGTCTGTTTTTGCTACAATGTATTTTACTTGAGTGGGAAAAATGTCTTCTCTTCCTTCCTTAAAATCTCTGAATGTATTGTCTAAAATGTACTATAGACCATTTGCCAGCTTCTTCTCAATTCTGCCTAGGTAGGGATAGTCAATAAATGCCGTTACTACCCAGTCACCATGGTAGAAAGGTTCATTTTGTAGAATATTTTTCTCATTATCCTGTTGAAAAAATAGAAAATTATTTTATGTTAGCTTATCAGTTTTCCATGAAATGTATGAGCTTTTCTTAGATATTTTGTGATTCCTTTGGATATCTGTCAGCACAGTTCTTTGACATGGATATTAATTAAGGACAGTATGCAGTGGAAAGCAGAACTCATCTTGTAAATATGACATTCTTGTATTTACTGCAGTAGATATATAATTTTTATATAATTTCTTGCGTATACAAGAAATACATCTAAGTGTAGACGAAATAACTAGAGTGTCACAGCATGTCACTGCAGGTGCACTTTGTATGAACATTAGACCACAACTTAACTGTCTAAACAAGCATTTTGTTTGACCAAATATTCAAAAAAATATAAGTATGCAAGTCTGATAGTCATAATTATGACAAATCTGAATTGGGTCATCCAAACACACCTGCATTCAAAAGCAATCAAACAAAGAGATTCTGAGAACTTTGATGATACTTGGACTTTATTGACCAAATCAGCAAAAATTGCCCAGAAAAGTTTTTTCTGATATTTTCTCTATTTTCACAAAACTTATACAGATAATTCCAAGTGGACCCTCATTTCAGTGCAATCTAATGAGCAGTTTAAAAGAAGATATTTTATGAACAATGGAAAACTTGCCCCAACAGTACAAATATGTAAAGACCAGCATGCTTTGAACCAACCTTACAGAAGCATGAATACCAAGTTTCAAAGCAATCAAAAAAAGTTCAAGAGAAAAAGATTTTGTGACTTAGAACAGGCAAAATTGCCAGAAATATAATAATATGACAATGTCACTGACATTTGAACAGACAAAGGTAAAACAACCCAGTGACCAGCATACAAACTTTCAAACCAACTGGAAACGCAATTTCAGAGAAAAGGTTTGAATGTGAACAAATGACAAACGACCGGCATCAGACAAGATGAAAATGAACGACCACACATTTTATTAGGTAAGCACTGCGTCGCTGACAGTGGAGCTAACAAGTACAGCCACCAACAATGAAATCCAATTTATCAAGACATCAAAGCAGACAAATAGCGAATGCAGCTGAGTAAATATTACTTGTGAATCACAGCCATAGAGTGGTGTGATAACAAAAGTAAAGGGAAATGACTGTATTGCCTGCCATTTCAGTCACAGAGACTTTTGGAGCTATGCTAGGGTAGGGGCTAACACATTGATATATAACATTCTTCACTATCTTCGGAAAGCTGGGAAGGGTTTGATACACAAGCAAAGTCTCATGGTACTCACCTCTGTCTTTCGTCCACACTCTGTTTCATTTGTAATGTCCATTTCAGGTGAGACAGTATATTCCTGATAACTGTTCTCTCTACATTCTGAGTTGTAGTTTTCTCCCTAAACGAATGAAATTACGCAAATACCATAGTGTGTTATTATTTCACCCTAACTGTAATTTCTGATTTCTACATGTATTACAAGTTCTTGTAACACTATGCTAATATCTACCTTTGTTACAGTTGTAGTTTTTGTACAAAAATTAACAAAGGGTCAGTCGGTTGAGTGCCACTACAGTATTTGAATAAAACTACCCAGTACATATAACAGCTTTTCAAGATGCTATGCTGCAAGAGCAATCAAATGTAGACATTCCAAAGGGCCTAACCAAAACAATAGACCATAGAGGGTCTATGCCAAAACCAAACAAAAATTCAGACATACATTTTCTTTGGTTTCCAAGGACATCAATAGCAGATGAAATCAAGCAAACCCTGATACCTCTAAGCTAATTTATTCAAAGCGCATATCACTGAAATGCTCTGTAGCAGACATTGTTAGTGCATCAGTTGATGTATAATCTAGAGTTTTGTTTGGCAAGTAACTCTTATAAACTTCACCAATAAGTTCTGATGCAGGTATTGTATCTCACAATTTTGATTTAAGGATTTACTTCATGCTGTCAACACTGACATATTTACTCTCATCATCGCACACAGGACAAGGTCAAGTGTCTTACACAGCACAAATGCACATAAATACAGCTGCAGGAGAAGGACCATCCATGGACGTTAACACTATGCCCATCCCTGCATATCCTATCTATAGTCTACATCATGCTACGGTACAAATGTTACAGCACTTTTGTCACTTCTTCCCCATCTCAATGAACACCGTAAATATGATGACTACCAGGGCTCCAGATTTGTTTAGGAAGAACTAAGCTTCATGGCACAATATGTTAATTGTTACAACCAATCCACAACTCTCACCTGCTTTCAAGCTCTCCTGAATTTGATTGCACTCAATCATCTTACAGATTGTAATCAATCATGAACTGAGAATTGCAATGCCAACAGCCAGGCATGGCAAGTGACATCATTGTCACACCGTTCACTAACTACCTGTTCTAAGGAAAGCCATGCACACTGTGTGAAAATGGTAATGTCCTTTTTACTTTCTGTATGTAACAATGACAATAACTTTTTATGGAACCACCACCGGCTGACACTGCAAGATTCAACATATTGTTACAATCTCAGATGACCTTGTCACAACAATATAAATTTGTAAATCTGATATTGTTTGCTTATAACTTTCAAGTTGTAAATGAAAAGGAACACTCCAAAACTGCTCACATTTATCAATTATATCTTGAGGCTTTTGAGGCTGCCCTGATATCATTGCTGATTTAAATACCATCAGTATTATAGTATCATTACTGAACAATTTCCTTTTCAACAAATCTTGACATGACAGGTATACCAATAGATTATTTCCACAATTCAAGAGAGAGTTAATGCAGCAAAGAAAACAAGCTGTGTATAATATATAATTATGATGCCTGTAGTTGTTTCAGATTATGATGTTTTCTACTAGATGATAAAGACAAATTGTTAGAAAGACAACATAAACTCTTGTCTGGAGAAAGATCCTTTTATACTAACAAAAAAATCCAGTGGATGTAAGTGGATTGCCTACGGAAATGCACGATAATCTGATTGTGCAACAAATACAGGTGTCACAATAGATTCTGCATGGATGACATGTTTTCATCAGAAATTCTTGCATGTAGTTCTGTTGTCAGTTGAATAAATTCTACAGAGAACATTCCTAAGACACTTAAATAACTGTTTTGCTCTGTCTCAAAAAAGCAAGACCTCTTTCACACATAATCTGCATATTTGAATATTATTATACCTCGCATCTTGCACTAATAGCTCTTTCATAACTTACCATCACTCATCTCCATGCACACATCTATTATTGTCTCCATCACCTCCTGTCTCTTGGAATTCCTCATACTCTTCAACAGTGTTCTTTTGCATAACAATGGTGAAATAAAGAAAGTGTATACAATGTTAAAAGAGTGTAAGTGACTGCAATGCCATGTAGAGCCAGAAGTTTGCTATAGATCTAGAATTATCTCAACCCGAGTCAGTTTGCCACATTCTACCATAGATGTACAAAAATAGAAGGATACAGGACAGCCCGATATCCAATTCATGCCTTATATATCGTTTATTATCTCGCTGGTCTTTGAAGCTGTGGCATGGTTGCCGCAATCAGGGCGGCTCAGGCCATGGATGTATTTTTACATCCATGCTCAGACACACCCACTTCACTCATAATATTGTGAACATCGAAATATTGTCCCCAAATTCATAAAAAAATTCAAACTTGTGAAATTTCTTGCGTTGAATGCCCAGACTGAACAAATCTCAAATAAACCATACTGAGAAAATCGACGCATATTTGACCGAGTTATTCTTTCCATGATGAGGTACGTAGTAAGACTAGAGACTTCCTCCGTCCATGATCCATGTTCTTTTGAAGGGACTTGGATAAAGTCCCCTTGGTTGTAAAATTACTCTCGCTTACAAAGTATCTAGCCGCCGCGGAGTCTTGATTTTTTCTTTATTAGGAGGTTCAAGGTATGAACTCTTAAAAATGTTTGTCCTAAGTGCCGGTTCGACTGGCCGTTGCAGTTATCGTATTCTAAAAAGAATAGGCTATATAAGTATATTTACGGTTCGCCGATAGTTCGTCCCCATAGGATTGCGTGCAAATACAGACCCGCCAGAAAGTATTTACGCACCAAGCTTCAACAGTGAAAAAGTTTCGAAAGTAATAAATAGCACACACTGTACAAGTTTTTCAGGAAAATTAAACTATATTTTGTAAATAGGTGACAAATGAAAGACAAAAATCGTAAAAAATTTGATCTTAGAACAACGCAAGGCAAGAAAATCACGGCATGAAAAGAGCTGTATCTGGCAAGTCTGAAAATCGTTCGATTCTCTATGGGAACAACAACGCTAAAGAACATGAATATTAATGAGGTCAATCGAACGTTCGTACCAACTGTCAATAATGGGTATGTCCACCCGTTCGCTGGATGACCTCTCGTAGCCGGTTTGGCATAGTATCGACAAGAATCCGGCAAATACCTTGCTGAAAGTGTTCCCACGAAGTGACAATACGGTTATACAGGTCGTCAACGCTGTGTATCGGACGAGAATGCACTTCCAAATCGATCAGTTCCCATAGATTTTCGATCGGACTCAAATCCGGAGACTGGGCCGGCCAATCCAAAGTTGTAAAATCGCCAAAAGGATAGCCGTAATCCTGGGGGTTTTGTAGAAATGCTTTCACATCCAAAGCAGTATGTACGGGAGCATTATCCTGTTGAAATATGAAATCAGGCCCAACAAGTCTGAGTGCCGACGGTAGCATTTCGTTTTGGAGTATGTCTAAATACTTCCAGGGATTCATGGTGTTCTCGACACGAACAACCGAGCCAACACCAGCAGCCGAGAAACACCCCCAGACCATGACGCTACCACCACCAAACTTGACAGTGGGATTGATGCAGTGTATTTCGTACTCCTCGCCAGGTCGCCGTCGTACGTAAACTCTCCCGCGACTTCGGAATACCGTAAATTTCGACTCGTCGGTCCATATAACACGGGACCACTGAGCCGGTGTCCAGTTCACGTGACGTCTGGCGAATTGTAATCGTGCTGCGATGTGCCGGGGTTGCAATTTCGGCTTTTTCTTTGCAACACATCCACGAAGGCTAGCTCCTCTGTAAAGCCGTGATTT
>LD346291.1:7104-24604 GCA_001465055.1 Ptychodera flava
CGCTCACGTATGTGGCGTCTCCTCACTCTGCGTTTCTCATTCACTCATCTCTATCTCCACACAGGCGCTCGGGTCATTGCTAAGTCCACAGTTCCAATACCTTTATTCTCAACTAAAGTACAAATGGGAAGCATAAAGTTTGTTTTCAATCTTAAATTTAGGAAAGGAAGCGGCAGGCATGCCTAGCGTGTACCGACGAAGGGATGAAAGAGGGATGGTCAAGTCTTAATAACCATGTTATATCCTGATGAGCGATTTTCGAACATGAACACAGATGTTGTCGTAACTGGCGCCACCGTACTTAAGGTAGAACGCGCCTCGGGGACAGACTGTCGGCCTCTCAAATTTCTACAATTCTTCTCCGATCTTCCACTTATGGGGGCTCATTTTAAAGCTCTTGAAGAAAGAAAGACTTGTTAGTTTTTCAAAAATCCAAAATTTAAATTTTCACCCATAGAGGTAACACAGGAATGACGGCCATTTTGAATTTCAAATATCGCAAAATGTTAGGTAATTTGTTTCATTAGTTCAAAACTTTGCACGGTGACCCCCGATTTTTACTGTTGATTTGTTGAGAGAATGGTTGAAAGTTTCACTGAGGAAAGTTTTAGCCTTTAGTCTTTCACTTTTGAGGCGCATACTACCTTAACACTGTAATTTCTTATCAAGCTTCTACAAAGGAAACAGGCACGGTTCATTTAACGAGGACCCAAAGAACTCACATCTGCTTTGAATTTCCAATAATAATAACAACGCCCACAGGTACTGACACCTTTGAGTTCATTTGTCATATCGTCAACAAGGGATAGGTAACGGAGTTGAGAGAGCGCTATGGTCGTGGCACGGCGTATAGGTCGTTTAAGCGTTGCAGTCACATGCAATAACATACGCTCTTACTGAACAAGAAACTTTCTTATTGTGAGTTAAAAACCGGCAAAAGTTCGAACACAGATAGGACACGATGCTCAAAAGCGTGTATTTCACTTTAGTTGCTGCTCAATTTGTAACTTACAGTTTGGCGCGGTCATCAGACAGACTTGACGTCACCAAACTAAGCCAAAAGCTGTCAGAAGTGGCAGACGAAAGTTTAGGAGTCAGTTTTATGCAGGTAATGTATATTTATATTACACTATACAGCATAGCCTGGTGAGACCTGTTCAACAGTATCGTACAACTGTGACTTCAATTTTTATGGAGAACGGAGAAGTGTGCATCCTGGCGTTACCAAACGAGCGAACGATTTAAAATGTAAAAATCCTTTAAGTCTGCATGTTTACACAGGTTTAGACAAGGGAGATCGCCCTACAATAGCCTATACAACCGACTTTTGAATTAAGATGTATCAAATTTTGGGACCTCGTCTACTCCGAAAGTGTACGAGGTGTACAAGGGTACAAGGCTCCAGATCGATTACACGGTCTTCGGGATTCCCCTACTATTGATGCCGTCAGCTGAAGTTATATTTTGACGGTCGGCTTTGCATGCAGAACTTGACAGCCAATCCTGTTCTCCGATATACTGTTCTTTGCTGCAAGAGAGAACATTTTTTCGAAAGGGTATTTCGAATGCCTACAAGCTGCAACAATCGCGGAGCCGTTAGCCGACGACATTAGGCCAAAGTAATTAAATTCTTTGTTTTGCGTCCCAACCCGCCTAGGTTTTTAAGGTTTTCATAAAAAAAACACACAGTGTATTTGAATAGGAAATTTTACGACATTTTTCTTGTGTGTGTTTTTCAGCCGCTTAGACGCGTACCTTTTCCCATTTAGAGCGGACGCAAAACAAAGAATTTACTTACTTTGGCCTTACTTATATTCACAGTCTCTCACTGTGACCTATTGCCCAAATGGCGGAATTGTTTTCGTCTCGTACAACTCCATGGAGACTTTCCAATGTACTGTTGGCATAGAAATATCAAAACAGAGTAAAATAAAAGAATAAACTTCAGCAGACAGTCACGTTAGTATTGAGGCGATCGCCAGATTGAAGCAATATACTGTGGCAACTGACGCGTACACTGTGGAGTGAACGCCAGTACTGCATGCTTTGTATGTCTGGTCCTCTGGTCTTGACTGCGTTAATACGCCGTTCCGGTACGCCGTACGATACTGTTTCAATACGGCGAGACATACTTCTACTGTTTTTTCTTATCACATCTAAATGAAACAACTTTTAGACAAAGAACTTCGCACCCTGGAAATCCGATTCAATTCCGGATATATGGTTCAACCCGGCCTTCGTCCATACAAAAATGTTTGCAGTAGTTATTAATAAGCTCTGCATGGCAGTGCTATACCGACTCTAGACCTCCAGTATATAGTTGGGTGCATAGGTTTCAGCTGTACCGGTGAACTCAAAATTGTACAGATAAAAGTTCAAACAATATGTTCGTGTTCGGTACATGAATTTTACGATATTTACAGCAATTATTGATCAAGGCTGATTTCCTGTTTGTGTTTGTTTAGCGGTCTTTGACTTCGGGCAAACCACTATCAGTCAGCGCCGCAAACGTTGCAAAGACGTGACTGCCACGCGATGCCAGCCAGTGACCGGAAGAAAAGGGCGACTGCTATGTCAAGTCGTCGTCATTGTCATCCATGTACTCACTTTTGGTTCGAAATACGGTTCAACTTAACAAATAATTACATGTGACCCAGAGAAATCCACCGTTCGATTACATTCGCACCAATTTTGTGTTAAGAGGTAACCAACAATCGTGAGCAGTATCGCTCTGCGGTGTCACGATATGTCACCGATGTTCAGTCGCACTTCCGGCCACGATGTTTCAAAGTTCAATAAGTGATCATCTGGATCATGTCATGTTTGAAAAAACACGGAATAGCAGAATGATGTACTAAATAAAACTCTACCAATATGTAGGTTTATCAAGATTTGCTCTCCATAAAATACAAAAAAATGTACTCTGTAACAGTTACTCTGCTAACTGTTTCACTATCGATATCACCGTAGCAATAGATCTATCATAGAATTCCGAACAATTGGGTCTATGGTTTTATTTCTGTTTCACAGTCTGTGTCATCCGATAGTTAAACTTACAAGCAAATGTTCTTTTCATTTTCACTATTTACAGTAGTTTGTTTTGGCGTGTGCTCCTTGTTATCCATTGTGCTGAAGTTTGTATGAAGGTCCGGCCACTCACGCACTCTTGAAAAACGACGATGTGAAGCAGTGGGCGCAGTAATTCGTTATGTGATGGGGTTCAACATGGCGGTTAATTTAAATCGCATGGACGCCCATACAAAGCTTGAACATTGATCCAGAGAGCAGGGAGGTGGTTTTATATATGCTTGAAGCCATCTATGGTCACTGTTTGGGTCGCCAATTGATTTTACTGGGGATTTTTGCCATCAAAATTTGTAGATAATGGCCGACTTTCTCCCTTTAAACGATGCAGTATACGTGAATGCAAAGTATAAGCAATATAGCGGATAGTTTTCACTTTTATGTGGAAGTAAATGACTTGTAGACAAGCACTCAGAATTCCTTCTTTTGAAGACGACAGAAGAGCAAGTCTGGCCGTCGCTTATAATTTGAAGTTGATACAGGGAAGTACACTGTTAAATCAGAAAATATGCATCCCATTGTGTAATAGTTACTCTCAAACTATTGTCTAGATGTGGAAGTTATTGAACATAGTGAAAGTAGAATTGTTTATTTCTATCCGTAAAAACCAACTTGGTAAACGTAAAATGAAAAGGGGAGACCTTTCACAAATGCTGGCAGGAGATTAAACTTTTATGTCTCATGTTAATGTCCTCCACATTGTTTCAGTTATTTTTAGTTTTGTAAACTTTGTTTTGACTGCAATTGTTTAAGAAAAAGAGGGTGTTCATAAGCAAATAAGTACATAAGCTGATATATGAATATCTATAGTAGGTATGGCAAAACATGACTGTATTATGTAACCGTAATTTCTGCTTATGCCGATTGTGTCAGCAAGGTCGGATTCGTCCTTTTTAGCTCACGTGTTCACACGAGGGCTAATGTCATAGCGATATTGTCTGTCTGTCCGTGTGTGTGTGTAAGTGTTTGTGTGTCTGTGTCTGTCTGTCTGTCTGTCTGTCTGTCTGTCTGTCTGTCTGCCTGTCTGTCTGTTTACACGATAACTAAAAAAAACCCTGAACAGATTCAAGTCAGATTTGGTACACAGGTACCATATGCTACTGTCAAGAACTTATTAGATTTTGGTTAGTGTGGCTTGTATATTAATGACGTTATGCAATATCATTTTTTCCGTACAATGGTTTCCCTATGGAAACGGTAATGACAGTGTAGACATATATCAAGAAATACTGCACAAAATTTCATGAAACTTTTCACAGATGACAATCTCAGAATATTATGATGATACTGTGAGTGTCATGCCAATTATCTGCTCATTTGCATATTTAATGAACTTTTGTTATTAGTGACATAACTCTGAAATTCCCGCACCAAACTTGATGATACGTGCAAAAAATAATTAATCTGATATATATCTCATTATAATTAACGTGCAACAAATATTGATCTGATATATATCCAATTATACTTAGAAGCATTAGGCAGTGTCAAGTTAATAAATAGCTAATTTGCATATTTTATAAAGTTTTATAATAAGTCATATAACTCCGATATAATTGCGCCAAATTTAATGAATTCTGCTGCAGATACTGATCCGACAGATATCTAATTTTGGTGTAAAGCATTTAGTTGTGTGGAGTTAATAAGGGTTCATTTACATATTTAAAGCCCCAATAGCTGCAAATGTTTAATAAACCTATCTCAAAGTAACCTTAGTTTTCCAAGAGTTTTCTTTGAATAATGCCTATTAGAGATTGAAAAAGTGTATAACACTGCTATGAGTGTCAAAGTGGCATGTAAATTCAAAGGTTTTAACGTCATTTTAGATTTCCCGTCATTTTCAAAAACTCATCATATAACAGAGAAAATACAAATTACAACAACAAAATGTTGGCCATCCTGTATTGTGCATTCAAGTAAATGGCATCATACTTGTTTCTGGTATGATCACGATGTGCACGTGCAGGAAATACTGTTTTTTGTATTTTCCTGTGATGGCGCCATTTTATGGGTGCGGCACCCGTTTATTGTTAAGCCTGTTAAAACGTGTAGGCATGGTCCAAATCAGCGAGCAGTGATACTTCAATACACGTCCTTCAGTTAGCACATTTACACAAACCAACTTTGGTTTGAAAATAAAATCATAAAAATAATGCATAAAATTGGCAGCTATTGGGGCTTTAATGAACTTTGTAATTAGTGATATTACTCCAAAATTACAGCATTACATTTGATGAAACTTGCTACAGATATTGATCTGATAAATATTCAATTGTACTGAGAAGCATTGGGCGTGTCAAGTTAATAATTAGCTCATTTACATATGAAATAAAGTTTTGTAATTAGTGATTTAACTCGGAGAGTACTGTGCGAAAGTTTATTACAGCTGCTACATATAATGATATAACAGATATCTTATTGTTCTTATTACACACTTCACACGGATGTCTATTATATTGGTATGAATTGGGTTTATTGTCAGGAATATTGAAAAACATAATACAATAAATCCTCGCCAGAGATAATAATTACTCTGGCAGTAGACCGTATACACGTCTAATCTTAACTATCAGTAGTCTGCCTGCCACTCCGCGTCGTGTGCTCAATTGAACTGCTGTCAGAATATACAATGTCTGTCTTTTATCTTCTGTTTTGGTTAGTGATAATCCCGAGGTCTGCAAATGTTGCCTAACATCTCCTTGCTAATTGTTTTGTCACTTTAAAATGAGACAGGTCAAAGGTAAAATTGTTTTACACAACTTCATAACAGTCAAAAAGTATGCAGTAATTCATGTCATACTGTATTATTTCAAGCGTCCAGTAGTGTCTGATAAATGTCAATAGATGTCGAGTCATTAGCAGTCAATTTCAATGCTTGATAACTAACTTTGTAATTTTGTCAAACTCAAAATCTGTACAAGTCATTAGCATATAACCACGTCATTTCTTCCATTCAGGGGTCACATTAGCAGGTCAAGTTGTTCTGTTGAGTAAATGCTACATGTTTCTAGTCTGTTTACTGGATATCCAGCATTCTGTGAAGCGTAATACTATTAATGAACCTGTTGTAAAACACGTGAGCACATTCAGTTCATATCTGGTTCATATGTACATATCTAAATATGATACATATGTACCGTTCAGAGTGATTGGTGTTTGCGGTCCTATAATGCCCGCTTACAGCTCTCTGATTAACTGGATCCTTTCTCTTAGGTCTCATTATCATGTAGTGATCACCTCACAGCACTGTGATTGGTTGCCTTATGTCCTTGTGTTATCCTCGTTCTGTAGTGTTAGCTGCCTTGTAATAGAGTGTCCTATGTACTTCCTGGAAGCCGTTGCAAGAAACCAGTCAGCACCTGGTTCGGCCACGACGTATAGACAAATGAAGAAAAATGAAACCATTCAATTTGGTGATTTTATTTTACATTGAAATTTGGTGTTCAGCGATTCCACCTTTTTATTGTAATATTTTGATGTGATCGGTAGCATATCTAATCATTTCTTAACGTAAATTTGGAAACGTTAGGCCCGGTGATGACATCTTGCACAATGTGGAAAGAAAATTGTGCGAACAAATTGCGTTGGAGTAATAATGCTTACAGTGTAAAAAACCTGAAGTACGGGACTCTAACGATCACCACTGCCTGTACAAAGAAGACACTTGCGAAATTTTGCGTCCGTAATGACCAAGGTCAACGTTAAACCATCAAGAAAATTGGGACGGTCAATAGTGATATTGTAAATGTCAATATTTCGGAGGAGAATGTTGATACAGTTGATTTATTTATATTTCGATTTAATTTTAAGAAATATCAATAGCATTTAAAACAATGAAAAGGGATGAATTGTTACATGGTTCAGCTGAATTTGAAACCAACGTTTTCATCTCATCCTCTTACTTCTTGACAATAAAGAGGACTAAGAAATTGTCTCAAAAGTTTCCTAATTTTTGCAACGTACACAAAAATATCCTCGGTTTACTCCTTATATCACAGCCGTTTCCGACCCAACAGAAGTACATCAAACCTCAGTGACTAAGTTGAAGTGCTTCATCAGTGGTGTTAGTTGGATATGGCGAAAGTGTGTAAAACAAAACGTAGAATGTTGACAAAGTTGGTTCAAAACTGTTGTGTAATTTCTTGAGGGAATTGTCTCCTAGTTTACGTTTTCGAAAAATTATTAAAAACTTAAATGCACCATATGTTGTCATTTCTTGGTGGTGGTTCCCTTAGCAGGGGGGCGAATACCAAAAGCCCTTGCCTCACGACTGCCTGCCATTTGCAGGATCCTTTCTGGGGTGCCCTCTGTAGGTTTTACAAGGGCTCTTTCACCTTTTCCCACTTTGGCATTCACAACTGGGAGATGCAATATAAAGTTGATCAGTCGGACAACTTTTACCTGGGTAAGTTATAGGGCGCCCCTAGACATGGATCGGACACGCCTGTCCCTACTATAGAAGCAGTTCTGGCAGGAAGAGGTAAAGTCTCCCCTCACGACTTGATCTTCAGATACCTACATGAGTTTATTACAGAAGAAGTACATAATGACTAGCAACTTGGCATTTGTTGACTGAAAATCTGACATGTAAATCCCATTTTGACTTTGGCTCTCGGAGTATCGGAGTACAGAACTCCGTATGTCAAGGGCACGTTTAGAGGGAAGTGTAAAAACCAACCATCCCCAACTCCTTGTGACATGTCAAAATAATTTGTCATGCGAATATTTCGGCAAGTTCATCGCATCCTCTATCTATGACAGATTGATATCGGTAGCAATATCATTTGAGTATGATAAAATTTCTTGAAAGCTTTTGTGAAATGAAATTTCCGTATTCTTTGTTTTAATTCATGTGAGGATGGGGATAAAATGGACTAGTGAGGACTGGGAGTAAAAGGATTTGGTAGGTTGAGATTTTGTTAAACTAGGTTTTAGTAAAGGATTACGTTTGACGTAGTATGAAGCAACGACGCTCGCACCCTATCAAATCCTTCATACAATAGGAAATATCATAGAGCGAAGTGATTAGGCTTTATATTACTTTATTTAAAGCCTAAGATGTAAACTCATAAATATTCATGAATACAACGATACATTGTGTTAAATGGATACTTTGGTCATGGTATACCGCAACAAACTCGCACAATATTCAATTCTTTATACAAGAGGCAATATAATTGAGCGAAGTGGTTAGGCTCATATATAACTTTAATGAGACCTAAGAGAAAGGGTCAAGCCAATCAGCGAGCTGTAAGCGGACATTATAGGACCTCAAACACCAATCACTGAGGCCGGCAAATATGTCTAGGACATAAATCGTAGGTCAATTTGAAACGGAACAATTCGTACACACAGGTGGATAAGAGTTGATTCTCAGGACTTCTGAAAGAATATTTAAATTTGAAGCATTTTAAAATCTCTGTTGGCTTAATTGCTAGAACATACATGCATGAGAAGCATAAAAATCAAACCTGTATGTACAATTGTGTAACTCTAAATCTAATCAAATACCTTTACATGCGGGACTTTACACCGACTACGATATATTACTAAAACAACTATCATACAATATCAGGCCTATACAGGTACTTCATTAATCTACCACTTCTTAAGGGAAGAGTGTAACATTACAAAGATTTTTGTGCCAACAGAGTGAATTCGAAAACAATCTAATTCAGTTTCAGAGCAATAATCCACGTCTAAAGTCTTTGTATCCCTGATTCCCATTCCGACTTTATGTTGGCTTCAGCGCTATGGAAAATACGTACTAAACTAGGGCACACTTGTGAGCTTAACAATAAAAACTGATACTTGACACTTTCCATTTCATGCAGTGATCCTAATTGTTTAAATCCTATTCTTTTCCTCTTATCATGAGTTAATTTTACATCCGGCCAAAAGCAAACAGTCCTCTTTATGTTATTTCATTTTGTCAGATCGTCGTCGATACCAATCTGTTTATTACCTTTGCGAACACTAAATATCCCTTGGATTCAGATTTAGAACTAAGCCTGTAGAATTCATCCTAAAGCTTTGGAATGCACTGTCTTGTGTGTATGCGATTGTTACGGGGAGACATCAAGTATGGAACCTTTTCCCTTGGGCAAAATTCAGCCCCCTGTTCCACAATTACCACAGTTGAAGAGGTGTCTGATACATCCATATCCCCCATTTTTCCGTAATATCTGAGACCCAAAGTAAGGCCCGTAGCCCAAAAGGGTACGTTCTAGGCCATCGTACCACCAAATGAAACAAACCCTTGGTTACACATACGATGTTGTCCTCTAATTCTTCTGGGACAAAAGCAGAAGTGAATAAATGCATGAATAAATTATAAGTCTGTCCTTAAATTTAAATAGTAATAACCGAGACTTATTAAATCACAGAAGTAAAACTCGTTTTTTTTTGGAAAAATAATACAAAACTCAATTTGGAATTGGATGTAGAGACAGCCGAAGAAGGTGTAATCGTTTGCGTGCAAATCTTATCAAACCTTGCAGGTGTAGTCGCCTCAAGTAAAGTTGTCTCTCAGTCAAATTCAAAATTGATTGTAAGATTTGTCTCACTAAATAATTACAGTTTCACCTCTCTGATAAATAAGTCTTTGATAAATAAGTCTGGGCTATTACCTCTTAAACTGAGAAGTATATACAGAGTTATAAATTATCAATGCATTTATTCACTTAAAACTGCTTTTGTTGTGGTAGAATTAGAACGCCACATCGTATGTCTAGCCAAGGATTTACGTCATGGAACTGGTAGTAACAACTGAACAAAACGGATATAACCCCGGGAAGTCTGCTGTAAGGAATATAATATCATTCTTCACCTCCGAGAGAAATCAATTGGTGTTAAATGGCCTAACAAGTAACCCCTCAGGGTAAATGAGCGTTACGTTTTGCCTCAGCTGCTTCATATAGCAGAAACATTTAGAATTTCCGTATAAAGCCAGTCATATTTCATATATTAATGACTCTAAAGAGCTCATATCCACCCTTCATGCATTGGTGCCTGCTTCATCCCACTACCAAAATACTGTGTCTGTTGTCACAAAGCCAAGAGCCAGCACCTCACTGAGACTCAAGACACGGATGGGAAAATGAGTGTAATTCGAATTCCGAGCAAATTTGAGAGTTAAACCTATCAGGTCGTGGTAAAAACAATGGTTGTGAGAAAAACATTACAAATAAGGTACTGGTGGACCACTTATCTCATCTTTCATATTTCAAATAGGTGTAAAATTCAAAAATGGAGAAATATGATTTTTATTTGATGGTTAAGGAGGTCATGACAACCCATCGAATTGACATTTTGATGATAGGTAGATGGTCGTGAGACTACAATTACCACTTTTCGTGAAAAGTTTGAAAGAATCTTCTGTCGGGGAAGAGCTTCCTTGGAAGTCAAAATCAACATCAACAGTGACTGCTCCCTAAAATGTCAAGTCTGCCCCCTTTGATAAATAGGGCACAAAGTGCCCCTTGCAATGAACATGCAGAGAAAACACTGAATTCGGGGTGGTCCATAACAGAGTAGGCGGAAAAATATGTATTTTGTCCCAATTGGCCAATGTAATACTGGCCCATAGAGTTTAATAGCTTCCCAGTGGTTTCACCGTTTGACATCTGAACACCAGTTTACAAGCGACAGAAGTACGGTCTGCCGCTCAACCCATGAATTAAATGTCATAAGGAAGCCGTCATTATTTACGGCCCGGGGGGTTAAGGAATTTCATCGGAAATTCTGAAATTTCGAGTACCGCCCCCCTTGCCAACCATGATGGATTTGAGTGACCCCCTCTCTAACAGAAATTTTGACTGACACCTTGAATTAGAAACGTTAATACCGATACATGTATTCGTAAAATTGACATAATTACAGTAATAGTAAAGACCTTTTAAATCTTGATGTACTCTGCTAGGTTATCATCGGTTATCTCATGATGGTTGAAAAAGGTGAAACCGACAAAATGAAATTCAACGTGACAACAAAAGATGGATATAAATGCTCACGCTATAACCAGTATCTAACCGTATAGTATTGTTTAACTAGGATGGGTATCGTGACAGGGCTTTCACTAGGATATCTGACTGGGCAGAGTTTGAAAGTACAGGGGGAAAACGCACGAGAGGTTCATTGGGGACAGTGTCAGAGGGGGCTGTCTCCTGCCTTGCATGAAAAACTTTGAAAAATTGATGTGTGCAATGGTGCAGTCTGGTGCAATTTGTTAGAACACCCCAGCAGATAGCACGAGAGGGGTACCCCTCACATTAAAAATTTTGAGAAATTGATACGTGTTAAAGTGCAATCTGAGAGGTGTTTCAATTGTTTTAAAACTACATTGAACACTGATATTTTTATTGTATTTTTGAATGATCATTGTTTGAGTCACAGTGTTCAAAAACAAACAATGACAATACATTTTTCAAAAAAAAACAGTTCTCAGTTTGCCAGAGACTGAAGACCAAAGAATATGCAGAAATGGAAAATCTATGACCTTCTTGTGTCATTTCTCCAGCTGCCAGCTTCTAATGAAAAGCTTGGTTAAATGTCAAAATGGTTATTGAACTGAAGTCGATGAAAATATTTTATTCTGCGAAAATAAAGGATGAATTCACAACACTTCAGTTTTGTCTTAGATCCTGTGAAAAAAATTGAGAAAGTAGTATATGCAATGGTGCAGTCTGATTGCGAAAGTGATATATGCAATGGTGTAGTCTGGTGCAAACTAAAATATGTTTTTGATTTGCCTTTCACAACTAAAACTGTTAGAATACCTCATGGGGGAGAGCACGAGAGGGAGTGTCCCCCCTCTCGCATTGAAAATTTTGAGAAATTGATGAGTTGAATGGTGCAATCTGAGAGGTGTTTCACTTTATTTCGCACTAAAAATTGAGTAACCCCCTTTCTTCCCCTCCACACTTTTAGCGACCGCCTTTAAGTTTTAAATTTTTGAGCGACCCCTCACCTTTCTCCGACCCCCGGCCATAAGTAATGACGTATCCCTAATATCGAGTCTCACAGTTACTGGTACCTCCATGACAGTTTACGGACGGACCTGGCCGCATCGGCCGTGGCTGTGCCGACAATCACTGCACTGTCGTGAAAGGAATAGTCAGACGTTTGTACAATACACCCCAAGGTGCTATGGGGTCACTTTTGGGGGTAATACAAGCCATATAACAAGCAAGCGATGGGCAAAGCAAGTCTGCCCAGTCTTTGCGGCGGCAGTGTAGATTGCTGTTGTTTGTGTACGCAAACATGTGACGATTCGAGCTTTCTGCACGAATGACCCCATGACCTCAGTTATATTTCCCATAATGCTATGTAAACGTGTCCGCTACTCGAAAGTGTTGATTCGTGTATTATTTTAATATGACACATACGATGATATAGTTGATATACGTAGTGTATATCTATGCAGAGCAAGAGTATATACATAATACAAATGTTTGCACACCAGCTGTACACTGTACTTGTGCTTTTTATTAGTATACGTTCGTGTATACTTAACGTATTTGACAAATGTACAGAAACAGTATATGAGTATATATTGTTGTACATCAAGCATTTTGCCTATCGCACTTTGTAAAATCTGAACCTTTTCCGACCCAAAGCCCACCTCTCCTATACTAAAGTTAACCTCCAAATGTATATAGGGCCTACATGGGTTTTTTACACAAAAAACTACACAACTAAATGTTGTGTCAAAAGAGGTGCTCATTTCCATTTTACAATTCTAGGTTTAATAGGTACAAGGATGTGCCACAAAAGTCTAACATTTGATAGATTTCACAGCTCGTATGCGCGCGCATGCGTATGATCAGGTACACACAAGCGAGCCCCTGCGACTTTTAAGCGTTGTCCTGCCTAAAGACTACTTGCAATGGATTGTAGTTGTCTTCCTTGTCACTGACATGAGATTAGGAAAAACATAATCAATTAATTAAAGTTTACGTTGGTAAGTGAGCAAAAATTACTTTTGTAGTTCATTAAAAAAGGTTTCCTACTAATGCCTTGCCCGGACCCCTACTGTAGTTTTCAGAAGTGCGATCGAGCATGCATGGCATTGTACTGACTCTTTCGCACATAGCAGGTTACAGTACGCGCGCAGTAACCTGTAATAAGGAGGCTCATATCTACAAAAGTCTTGCAGTATCATTTCCTATAGCTTATATACTCCCCTGGTTTTCAATATTTCTCACTATAAAACAAGTGTCTGCTACCAATTTTCTGCGATCCTTGCAACAACTGGTGCGATGCTCCATTAGGCTTCTGAAAACCTTCAGTTTACTCTTTGCACATACATGCGCTCAGTGACCCAAGCCATCTGCCATCTCTGACACTTGTCACCAACTTCCCAAATTTTTCTAAAAGCTACTTGCTACGAGCCATGACTTCTCGTACTTCAAGTAGTAGATCTATGTTAAGTGAATGCCACAGCAGCTACAGGCACATCGAGCTAACCACCATTGAATACCCAGTCACCATTGAAAACCACTCTTTCACAAAATTTAATATTCCCGCTGTAAGTTTCGAGTATTTTTTTGTCTTTTCAGGAACATTTTAATTCGCTAACTTTTCAAAGCGTCGAGTTGGATGGAAAACGCCTTATCGAACAGGTAAATGTAAAATACAGTTTGAAATTGGCTTGGGGAAAGTAGCTACCCGTAATTACCTGTTGTTATACCAAGTTCCAATGACAGAGAAACACAAGGAGTGATATGGAATGTTTCTATGTGCTATTTAGTTTTCGCCCATTTAGATACGCACCCTTATTTTTTTTCTTCTTAAAGTATTGCAAAATACAACTGTCAGCCTTCAAACACAATGAACTGAATATAATGTGCATTTTTATTATCGACACTCTAATTCTAATCCACACAAAATACAGCTGACATTGAACACGTGCAGGCTGTGCTGACAAATTGAAGAAAGGGCGCTTGGGCATGATTCGGGTAGTACAAGACTGTATTTTCAAGCTCAATCAAAATACTGATATTGGAAAAGTGCATGAAATGCTACATCTATGGGTCTTAACACAGATCTTTTTCCTGTGTGCTATAGTGTCACCAAATAAGATTGACGATTCGTTATAAGAAAACACTGAAAGAGATATCAATCTAATATGGCGAGTACGACACCATTGATAGTTCTTGTATGATTCTCCGCTTTGACGCCAAATTATTTTGAAATGTGATCTCGAATTTCGCTTTCATAAACTCGCCAACGAGTTTATTTTAACACTACATCTCATTGTCTGTTGCCAGTTACACAATTCTCTGTTGGAGAGATTTCACAGCAGTGTCGATGTCATTACGAAGTTGCGTGATGCGGTCCAGTCGTCGATATCGTCTGCTGGGTCCAAATGGCAACAGTGTTGCGAACTTGAGAAAGACGATCTGACGTATAGTAGCAGATTCGGTAAAGGGGTAAGGACACTGTTAATTGTATTTATAGCGTAGGTATCCACAACGATTAGGTTTGTGAGATTTTGATGATTAAATCTAAAAGCAGTAGCTTTATTCTAATTCGATTTGGGTTGAAAATATGTGTTCGGAAATGAAAGTCTTATATCCCTCTTTCCTGGGGAATGTTGCAAGCTTTCTCGTTTCCAAGTATTTCAAATGACACACAAAACTTCATTTCTTGATTTTATTGAGGCCCTGGTCATGATCATATTGGTTTTGCAGCTGGCAGCAAAGGTCAAAAATAAACAAGACCGTCATGGTCAAGGCGAAATGCATACTTGATGATAATGATGATGATGATGATGATCATGATCATGATCATGATCATGATGATGATGATATTTGTGGTTGTGGTGGTGGTGGTAGCGATTCTTCCACGTTTTGCTTTGATCTTCACACCTTTCTCACATTGAATAACTGTTTCTTCTTCTCTGTAATCATCTTATATTTAACAGATCGATATAAATACAGCATGTGAGCGTGTGTCTCCCGAAGCAAAGAATGATGCGAGACGACTCCCTACCAGTGTCATTGATGTTATGAAGCGCAATTACGAAGAGAACAGCGGTATCAAATGGCAATATTTCGGAAACGAGGGTGGTGTCTTTACAATCTATCCCGCCAACTCCAGATCTGCTTGTGACGACTATGATAGTAGATACAGGTAATTAGGCAACACAAGGCTCTGTTGACAAGTTGAAAGTCGGGCACGTTGACACGATTTAGGGAGCAGAAGAAGAAACTATCTTATAAACAGTACAAAAATACTGAATTTCGTTTTTCTGTCATAATTTCAGACCTTGGTATGTTGAAACAGCAACTCCAGAACCGAAAAACGTGGTCATCGTGATAGACAAAAGTAGTTCCATGAGCACAGAACACGAAGGACGAACGTTGATGCAAATTGCGAAAGAAGCTGCCATTACCGTTGTAGAAACCATGAATCCAAATGATAAGGTAATAAAAACTTTATATATTCTGTGGTACGGTCTCAACATTACCAAATCCGCCAGTCTTAAAGCTGTAGAAAACCAGAGGATTTAATTAAATTTAACAAATTGTGTCTGAGAAAATAGTTTTATACTTTCTAGGGAGACGTAAACCCCGGTCTCACCTACCCTACAACAACGACTTGCAAAGTATTCCATTCCGCAAGTACCCTTCTCTTAAGCCTCTCCACGAGAACACCGAACAGCTCTCTTCACGTATTGAGATTCCCCTTCCCCTACTTGTCGTGATGAGAGAATCTTTCAATATTGTAATAAGAATTTAATCAAAATGAGCAACTAAACCAACACAACCACTGCCTAGGACCTACCCGAATTATCCTGAAAAGACAGACACTCGCTAGACTTTTTTGTTAAAATTGTAACGGGAAAAAAGATCTAATGGCCTTAGACGAATACCTTCTCTCAGATGGCCCAATTACTAATCCTATTTTCCACAATGAGACTGGTTGCCCGTACCTTCCTAACGATTTTCATACTCCCTAAAAACACTGTGAGCAAAAGGAACAATAACAAAATATTCTGACAATTTGCTTCAACTCTCTCTCTCTCTCTCTCTCTCTCCAGGTTAATGTTGTTGCCTTTTCTGATACAGTCTCGATACCTACCCGATGTGAAGACAAGTGTTACGAAAGTCAGTTGGCCCAAGCGACCCCTCACAACAAAGAATGCTTGCACGATTTTGTCAGTTCAATCGGCGATGGTGGTAATTTGTTTCGAAAATATTCAAAACTGCATGAATCCTCATCACTCTCTTGATCCACTTGGAGATCAGGGATTGTCTTCCGCAGTATGTTTAACTTAAAGGATATAAGCCAATATTTACGAGAGGGGCTGCTCATGAAGTTATTTGGGAATAAATGCTTGGAGGCGGTTCGGTGGCGGGAAAGCAGGTTGTATATTCTCTCAGTGAGTTGGAAAGAGGGCACTTGTTTTTATATCACTGAGCAGGGGGAGGGAGACTCTTGTACGTCACCGGGCGGGGAAAATTTTGTTTTCATTTGAGTTCACGTCATTTCATTTCTTGTACCAATGTCGCATACACTGAACGAGTTTTCCACATTGTCGCAGGCCAAAGGTCCGAGCACTACTGCTGACTTGGGCGTGTATAAGTGGAAAATGTGGCTTATCAATTAAAGGGACAAAGTCGGCCATTTTTCGTGAATTTTGTTTGATACGAGATATTACTTATATTGTTTGACATGTTGAAAGATACTAAGTGAATGGCTGACCAAGCATATATTCGACCCCGGTTTTAGACACGATACATGAAACCATGGAGAAAATGTATAAATGGTCATGACTATCAATTCACTTTCGCCATGGTTTCATTCAAGTTGTCTAAAACCTGGGTCGAATATATGCATTGTCACCCATTCATTTAGTATCTTTCAACATGTCAAACAATATAAGTAGTATCTTGCATCAAACAAAATTCATGAAAAATGGCTGACTTTGTCCCTTTATTCAATTTTTTTTTCATATACGATCTGGCTAAGTATACTGCCAACCAATAAACAGCACTTCATCAACTTGTTTCAGCTCGCAGTAATTTATACAAATGTTTTGCCAAGTAAACTTTATTGTGAACGCTATCTGTCGGTCAAAAGTAAGAATAGCACACTGGCGAACTCTTGGGAAGAGCAAAAATCCTCTTTTGACGTTTCATTCCAGAATGTCGACATACTGTTGTGATATAATAGCAATAAAGCACACCCAGCGACGGTATACCACTTGCTTTTGACCAGTTCACTCCATATATGTACTTGCTATCGCTCGTGCATATATGTCGTGAAGTAGTCAAATCTCCTGGTATATCGCTGCCGGGTGTGCTTTATTGCTTAAATATTATAGAGAATTTCAACCTATATTACTGAGTGTGGTTTTTGAAGTAGTGTATTGTTTGATGTGCATGATTGCAAGCTTGTGTATGGCCTT
>LD346291.1:29604-33812 GCA_001465055.1 Ptychodera flava
CCAGAGATATAATGCACGACCATGATGTAATCATTTCTTGTATTCTACAGGTTTGATAACTACGGTGGCTCTTCCAATATTAGAGGGTGGTAAGTTGGAAGGAGTTGTTGGGGTGGCCATCACCTTGCAAGATCTGTTTACCGACGTTACAAATTTCCAAGAGGGCCAATCAACGTACTCGTTCATCTACGAAGTGGAGAGTAAAGCAATGGGTGAGTAAACCTCTGAGAGCGCGTGTCTATCTGAAGTCTTCTTTAGCCAATATCAGCCAGTGGCTCTACCTATTGACAGGCAACATTATTGTTGGTGTTGTCGTTTACCCTGTCGCAAGTATGCGTTGAGTATTACATTTCTTGATTGGTGTATCCCCTTTCAATATACCTGCAAGGTTTAAGCAGCTTCTGACTGGTTCGACCTGGCCAAAGGTGGTTAAAAATTATGTAAGTCTCCCACAGACAGACTCAGTGCTCAGTAACTATATAGTCACCATATCTATGCAGATCTCCGTACCTTAAGTACTTACGGTAGTGTAGTTTGACATGTCTGATAAATAATTTTGACTCACTTTAAAATGGCGGCAAATGATCTTGAACTTTAAAATCTTTGAATCCAAAGCAGAATGAACTTAAAGATGTGAGAAATTTATTTGGCACAAAGAAACGGGGAACAAATGATAAAGATTACATATTATGCAACAAATACGCTGGAACAGATTGTACTGAACCCAGTCGCAGCACAGCAGCACCATAAAGATCCTTTAGATATCATAAACATAATCATAATGATATGTGAGGAAAGTTCGATGCCATTTGTTTCACTTGGCACAAGGGTGAGCAAAAGCTATAATTTCTATGCTATGTATTTGTAACTTTACTCATAATTTACAAAAATTTCTAGATTCGTCAGTTGACACTGGCCAATGCAACATTCTATGTAATTATGTACTGAGTTTCACTGACGTAACCCGGAATTTCACTGCATATTAAAACTGAAACACTTTTCGGGAAAAGCGAAATCCGATAACCAGTTGAAAAGTTGCTACAGATAAACAGAAATGAATAATATTGAACTTACAAAATCCTTACTAGCCATCCCGTAGTATTTATGTGATTCAGTAAAATGAAAATACCATTATAGGTCTAGAAGGTGTCAAAGAACGAAGTAAACTCCTCTAAACAACATTTAATGTCTAAATTGGTGTAGTCATTGGTTTTCAAATGTACTATAAACAGAACTGTGGATAAGCATGATCTGCCAGTTGGTGATATCAGTATAAGAGAGGAGAAAACCATGGGTAATGAAAAAAGCCAAACATTTGAGTAAATATAGGGACATATAGCGCAAATGTTATCACTGAGCGATTTGAAAGACGTAAAAGAAAATGAAGAAAAACGTTACAATCTTGTGTTAGATAGTAGTGAGTACATAATAGAACTCAAGCCAAATGACATAACACTGAGTGATTGGCAGGATCTGAAAGGTGTTGATAAAGGAAAGAAGAGAAAATATAGCTGCAAGCAGCGATGCCATTGTGGCTACTGATTTATAGGCATAAATGTATATTTGAGGTCAAAGGTCATCGAGATCACGTGGTATTTTGTCAAAAATCCTTGCTAAAATAGATATGCCTGTGTGCCAAAAATTGGACCTCTAGCTCTATTGGTTAGCCCAGAATTAGATTTGTACATAATAAATGAGGCACATGATATGTGACACCAAACGGTCTACCATTCTACCAAATACGAAATCTTTAGCGATTGCGGCTTCTGATTTATAGGCATATGGGCATATTTGAGGTCAAAGATTATCTTGGTCATGTGATATTTTGTCCAACATCTTTGTTCTCAAAGTTAAGAAGAAGAAGAAGAAGAAGAAGAAGAAGAAGAAGAGGAAAGATCCAGAGTAAATACAAAAGGGGCCCCAGCCCTGCATAGAGCTTGGGCCCCTATTGATTGACAATCTTCAAATCTAGAGTACAAAGCATTAGTTGACAGCTTATTTGAATTTTACGAAGAAAATACAGAAAGCCGTACTTGATGTGCAAAAAGAACCGTCCTCAAACAGTCGCAGTTCTTACACTTAAAGATAGAACCACTGATTTCGATGGTACAGGTACATTAATTTTTGATGAATTTACCTTTACAGGACGAACACTAACACATCCTCTGATGCCTGCTCCGAGCACTGTGGAGGAAGATTCGGTGTTCGTTCATATTACTTCATTGGAGAGAGAGGCAGACTTCAAAGAAAAAGTTTACAAGGTGTCACTGGGGTGAGTTGTATTTTGAAAAAACAAACTTTGGTGTTCTTGGCAGGCTATTCCATATGAAAGCTCTCCTAAGAATTAATATGTGTCATTATACTATCTTAGGCGGAAAAATAATACATAAATATAAATATATCTACACAGGTCAACCATAAGTTAATTTGATACAGATTTAAGTGTAGTTGTGTGCGTACTAATCTACTGTTCACAACAATTTACTTTACTAACAGGGAACTAGTCGCTACAAAATCAGAATGCAAAGGCTAATGTTACTCTCTTTGCAGTACAGTCGCTTCTCGGCATCCATTTGTTGCCTCCTCTTTTAGTGAAGTGTAGTGTAGTAGTATTGTGCAGTGCACTGCAGTGCAGTGAAGTTTAGTGTAGTGTAGTGTAGTGTAGTGTAGTGTAGTGTAGTGTAGTGTAGTGTAGTGTAGTGTAGTGTAGTGTAGTGTAGTGTAGTGTAGTGTAGTGTAGTGTAGTGAAGTGAAGCGTAATGCAGTTCAGTGTAGTATAATGTAGTGTAGTTCAATGTCATCGATGTCAAATTATGTTATATTATAATAGTTTTGTGTTTTATTGTGTCATATTATATTGTTATGTGTTGTTGTGTCACAGTATGTTATGTTATGTTATGTTATGTTATGTTATGTTATGTTATGTTATGTTATGTTATGTTATGTTATGTTATGTTATGTTATGTTATGTTATGTACGCCCGCTTCTTTGGCAGAACTGATGAGTTTGGAATGGCCATCTTTACCTCAACAAGGACAATACCGCGTGGAAATTCGGCCACTGAGGGCGTCGACACCGTTCAAGTGCCCTCAACCTTTCATTGGCGCAAGGTATGCAGAAAACGAGATAAGAAAGCAGTCATTTCAATAAACTTAGCAACTCTTTTTTGACATAACGACTTGCAAGTATTTGATTATCTTCAATTGTGCACAGCGTATCTATAAGAGTAAGCATTTTCACATACTAGAAGGTATTCCATTGTGGCTGTGCAATGTCGTCGATGGTAAAAAAAACAGTAAAGCGTTTTGTTGTAAACGTCGTCTTCTTCATTATTCTAGGTATCTGGAACACCATACGTAGTGTGCCTGGTTTTGGGAAAACATGACAAGGAGACCATTCTGTCTGAGCAGCATCCCACAGGTAAAAATGCATGCACAAAAATTATCTTATGAATATCTGCATTTCTGGGAATCGAATGCAAGATGGTGACTGCGCTGGATTTCCCTAAAGATACATTGGATATCGTCACTCTTGTTTGTTTTGAAGGTTATCCACAAAATTATGGTTTGAGAAGACGCAATAGGGAACAATTTGTTCGAGGGTGGAAGCAGTACATGGTTGCACGGTCACTCCATAGAGTGACCGTGGTGAACAGGTAATCTTTGTAATAAGGAAATTGGTCATTTAGAAATTAAAAATGACAGAAGTCAGATATTTCAACAACGGAACCTTTGTTTAATTGTAGATTACAAAGTTAACATTAACATCTTTCAATTTCAGGAGACGACTTCACATTCATCTATCATCGCTTGGACTTAACATCTCCACCTGGTCTTTGCAGACATTTTAATAGGACTGCAACAAGAGGTATTTCCTCAGCAATTTATTTGATCATGGTTTTTCTCCCCGCAAACTGCACTGTAAAATTATAACCGTATAAAACTGGGAATTCTGGAACAGTGTACCTTTTTAGGCCTTAATTTTAACTTATAAACCACTCAACACCTTTTGGTTAGGATGGGGCAAGTTGCCATGGAACTGAGGGATTCGCCATTCCACGATGAGGCTGTGCAGACAGTAAGTTGAGCAGATATAATATATATATTATTATCACATGCACAAGCCAAGTTTGTCGTCTCCGAACAAAAAATACGGGATTTATTCTCTGGTCGTTCTACGTCACGACAACCCGCGTCTATGTCATCAAT
>LD346291.1:34252-55694 GCA_001465055.1 Ptychodera flava
TTCTAGGACTATGCTATCTTTGAAATAGAGTATAACTTTGCGGAAGGTAGCCTACGTGTATACCGAGAGCTGTCATTTGCTCCACACACGAACGAACGTGAGCGCTACCGCACACGACGGACGACTGGAAATGATTGACAACTTGTGCACCGCGTACTGATATTATTCCTAAAGTAGTTCAAAAGTTTAAACGTGGAATCGTCATGGAAAACTTATTTATTTTGCAAAAAAATAACGAATTCTTGGCTTGTGCATGTAATAAGTATATTATTCCCTAATATTTTTCTTCGTTCAGCTCGGAAAATACTCGTGACGTAATGACCGTGTCACCACTTGTCTTCGACTCGTGGTGACACGGTCATTACGTCACTCGTATTTTCCTTCGCTGAACGAAGAAAAATATTAGGGAATAATATCTAAAGGTAGACAGTAAGTCAGACAGTAAGTCAGACAGTACATCAGGCAGTGCGCCAGGGCGAGTGAATGTACCATGTAATATCCCCTCTCTTTTTAAGAGACATGCCACAAGGCCATATCCTACATAAGTCTGTTAAATGACTTGCTAGGTACCGGTTTGTTCATGGCTAAGAAAAACTGTCACTATGTTTACGACCTTGTTAGGCTGTTTACGAGCTTGTCAGGCCTTAAACATACTGACGAAAGCGGAATATTATGGTCGCACCATACATCACTAAAAATTGAATATTTTGGGTTTTTATGTCAATGGTGATAGCATACATTTTTACTGTTAGATATATCCTATGTGATGAAGGTTGAAGATGTGTACAAGTGGCTGCTGATGGGCTCTTGGCAGCTGTGTTGCTAGATCTGGATGAACGAGTTATGCAAGATCCACCATACTGTACTCAAGAAGGGAGATGGCACAAAGGGCACCTGAAGTGCAGGATAACCAATTAGAACCAGCTTTCTCTGTGGAGAGTTTGGAGATATGACAGCAAAACAGTTAAAGCTTTGAAGAGGGAACGAATCAAGATGATGAGGTAGAGAAAAAGGGATATGATGGTTTTGAAGAAAGAGTTGCCGTTTTGGCTGGGTTATGGCAATCCCTTACCTCTGACTACATTTAAATGTGATATTAGAAAAACAATTGCTGTTAGTTATATTTCCTATAAGTATAAACATTAACTATGACTGATAACTTAGGACCTTGGGAATGGCCTTGCCTTGCCTTCCACCACAGATGTCATGCAGTTAAGAACTACCTGTTGAGCTGGCAGATGAATGTTGCCAAAAGGCATCAATTCAGAGCTGACCCAGGAGTTTTCTTGGATGGTGTATTGTGAGAGTCTGACCAAAGGAGCTCGGGACCTAAGGGGCCTGAAGTCCAAGTCAGTACTGAGGGTCCGCCTTAGGCTAAACAAACCAGATGATGCCCCAGATCACTCACAGCCTATGTTCTGAAACAGGCAAGATGCTCTCCTATAGGCCAGTGAGATTGATGAGGCACTATACTGGAGCTTCCCCACTCTCCTGGAGAAGATGGAAAGGGGGACGTAGAGGGGTTCAGTTTGGTTGGTTGATAAGTTTACCACCCTCTGGCTGAAAATCGCTAAAGACCAGCTCCTGAGAGGCAGCTCTTAAATTGAACTACCAGCAGCTCTAAGAAACAAAAATCCTAACAGGCCCTTAATGTACACAACATGCCAAACCAAGTCGGCACAAACGTTGTAGGTTCATATCTTGCCTAATCCTCAAATGGCGGTGAAAACCCGCCTTTTGTCGGATTACAGCCAAAGGTGAGAACGAGTTGATCAACACAACGAACCTCCCAGAGAGAAACTTTGTCATGTACACCCAGATAATATAACAAAAGATGGTCACACTTGACGACGGCTATGTTGTTAACACCTGATGATTGACATGTTTAATGGGATGCACGGCATGCAGCACAGTATGATGGTATATTCTACGCTTGCCGACAAAGGGAGAAACACCACACAGATGAATGATTCTCATGAATGGATAAAATTCTGTGGCAAGTAAATGCCACGAAAAAGAAATTAACAACTCCATACCAACTCTTTCTCTATTTCATCTATCGCACATTGTCTGTCTGGAAACACCAGATAAATTTACAAACTTTTTGACAGGTAGATGAATATATAAAAAATTACTTTAAAATGGGATGTGGCGAATGGTGTTTTTGTTGAAGTTCACCTGAAAGTGTTAACCACATGATTGATCCGGACACCGGCCGGCATAAGGCATAAAAAGGACATATCAAAAGTTTTTTTTGCCACTTTTCATTATGAACTCACCGTGCGACTGCGAAGCTCTCTGCCAAGAATCTGGCCGGTGGCTACTTGCCCCCAAATTAATCACCAATGGCATGAACACAAAGGTTCATTTTGAAGGTTGGTTATCAAAGCATGATGACTGAGTTCCTTTACCTCGTACGCAAGATATGAACAAGAGCCTTACATCGCATCGCAAATAAACTGTATCTAACGAGAGTTGTACCCTTTCCGAAGTTTAATATATATATATATATATATATATATATATATATATATATATATATATATATATATATATATATTTGTATATATATAATTTGTATATATATATATATATATATATATATATATATATTTGTATATATATAATTTGTATATATATATATATATATATATATATATATATATATATATATATATATATATATATATATATATATATTTGTAATTTAAGTCAGAAATAGCCCCATTAGAGACAGGATTCTCGCGAATTTGAGCTATTTCTTAACCTAAGAAATAAACCTGTTCAACGAGACTGTGCTTTAAAAGTGAAGGCGCATGTGTACCAACAGTAGCCAGACCAACCATTTCAACACCAAGTAGATCTCGCCTGCACTCTTATTAACATTGTAAAGTTCCCCTCGCTGCTACCACTCCCCCTGTGCAAGTTGTAAATACACATATTTATTTTCAAAAAATTACAGGGTGTTTATTGGATAGCAAACATTGTCTGCACTTCTATATTGTCATTGTAATGAGTGTCTAGCAACAGAGTTTGTGTTGAGGGGTTTGCTCATGAAAGACGGCCTTGATCTAGCCGTCAAAGGGGTCGATGCCCCAACCCCTCTCCCAGATGGGTAAGGCAAAGAGACAGGGAGACCTGGTCATAAAATTTCTTTGGCTGGGATATGGCCCTCTACATCAGAGAGCAGCCCACAGGAATGCCTCGGATCAAGGAGCTGTTGATCAAGGCAGCTGGGAAATGCTTCTACACCTGGTTAAAAACCTTAACCGGCTGCTATATGATCAGATGGAGCACAAGGAGTGCAAACACTTCTGCATACGCTGCCTCCACGGTTACACCAGGCAGGACCTGATGCGGGCCTACAAGCCTGAGTGCCAAGGAATCAGGAAGACGGCCATGAGGGTTGAGATGCCTGCAGAGGGCAAAAACAAAATGGCCTTCCAGAACCACCACAAGTAGATCTCGCCTGCTGTGTGCTGTACACCCACTTTGAGGTCCTGATCACTAAGGTGACTTGCAATCATTACCCTCACAATGATTACACTCTTTGTGATCTACGCCAACGTCGAGGCCCTGATCACTAAGGTGACTCACAATGATTACCCTCTGGCCCAACAGCACATGGTTCTTCAGGTAGAGCGGCTGTCAGCATACCAGCGAGGGCTCTTGGGAGGAAAGGGGAACCCTCTGAGGTTGAAAAAGCTAATAATCCAACCTCTGCGACAAGAAGTGCTACATCTTCCACTATCACACCTTGCAGCTGTACCTTTCCAAGGGGATACAGCTAAAGAAGATCCACCATGCTCTGAAGTTTGTGCAGAGCCCATGGATGGAGCTGTACATCGAAAGGATTCCTACACGCTGACGAACAAGTCCATCTTTCGGAAGATCATGGATAACTTCAGCAAGTAGGTCAATGTTCAGCTTGTGTGCGCACATGATCAGGATAATCTCAGCATCTGCTGGGCAGTCCTGCCTACACGAAGGTCGGCAACTTCGATAACAAACTCATGGTGTTCCAGCTCTACAAATGCCAGCTCGTCCTAAACTGCCCTGTTTACATGGGCATGAGCATTCTTGACCTCTCAAGGCTCCACATGGGTCAAGTTTTAGAATGTCGGACAAGGGGGAGGGTAACATTTTAGACAGGAGTATAGGGTCCTAGGGGGTAGGATCACATTTTACGGTACAGGTGTGCGCGAAATTCCCCCGGCCCACCCCCTGTAATTACTGAAAGCTCCCTTAAAGTCATGAGCAACATCCCTTGGGCGGGCAACAAATTGTGATCTTTCCCTTGCTGGCGTGTGTTATTATTTAAATCAGCTTTTTGCCACACATATGTGAGTAAGCATACAAGGAATCAAATCCGCCATCCACACTAAGTTGAAAATTTTGTCGAATTTCCTCGCTGCACAGCTAAATTTTGATGAAAGAGTTGCAAAAATAAAAGATGAGATGTGTAATCTCAAATATTGTACATCTATTTCAACTTTTGAGGTGCAAAGTTCTATGCAAATAATAACAAGTGTAGCGAAATGTAGCGAAGCTAAATCAACATTACAATTGAAAGCTAAACGTTTTAGAAGTGTTGGTTTATATTGAATCAAGCATTCTGTCAAATTTGTACATTACGTTTCTTTGATTTATTGTCAAAATAAAGCCAAGTATGGCGTACTTCATTGCTTGCCATGGAAGGATATGCCTGTGTAAAGCAGACCTATTTGTCGCAAACGCCCGGTCAGGCTGTACGAGGAATCCCTGGGCGGAACTCGCGGAAGTCACTTCAATGCAGCCCCTCGATCGCGTATGAGTTGTATTCAGTTATCGTACTGCAGCCAAGTCTCACCATTGTAGGGTAGCAGCTGATGATCACATATTTTCCTCGACTGGGCAAGAAACACTAGCAAAATGAAAAAATTAAACCAACGGGGGTTTTTTTCAGATGTATATTTAATTTTACGATGTGGCCACTGAGTTTGATTTTCCTAAGAAAACAATGGTGTCTAATATACTGCACAGGTTGCACACTTCTCGCCAATTCAAATTCCTTAATTCTGAACTAATGATGATAAAAGTGGCACAGTGGTCCTTTGTTGATGTACAAAATTCTTATCATTTTAGATTTTTGAATTTCTTCATGAAACTTGTTTTAGATGCATTTTATTTTGATCACTGAAATATACTGTTGCCTTCAATAATTGTGATCCGATGGTGTTTACATATTCAGAAAAAGGGTCTCAAATCAACGCACGGTAATCATTACGCGTCTCTTAAATTGTATAGACCAAATACCTGTCAAGTCGTTGTCTTTAAAACCAAATTTGAGCAAATATGAATGGTGAAATTGCATTAAATTGGAAAAACTAACACAGACCGGAGGCAAACTGGCACAGTACCTCCACTGTAATCTTGTAGTCAATATTGTCGACCAATTTTCTTTTCATCAGACGTTGATACAATGTTGTCTTGCTCACTCGCACGTCCTTCTCAGCTCAGAATGGTGCTAAACATGGCAAAAGTGCGCCAAAATATACTGAAAGATACAAGCATCATCAAAACTGAAATGCCCATTGAGTAGACAACAGTCAGCCCTGCCAGTAAAGAGTCATCGTACACATTGGTGACAAGGGTCTTGGTTCCAATCGTACCATCTTAAATCTTATAAAAATTTAAAGTTGGAATTTCCCTGTCGCCTCACATTATTCCAATTTTAAAGAGAATGTTGAGATACAGGTGGGGGAGGACGATGGCCCCGTATTTCGCTACCCATGCTATAGAGGTTGTGGTGTTGGGAGATCAGAAGGAACACCATTGGCATGTTCATTCGTCCTAGGCTGCTGGCGCAAGCACCACATCGGGGACAGAGTTAAGGGGAAGATTGGCAGCCACTGCTCCCTGATCTGTGCATATGCCATACTTGACCAGTGCAAATTTGTATGATTTCTCATACTCCTCCAGTCTGTCCTCCAAGCATGTTACAAACCTGTCTTTGTCGATCGCCCCATAGTGATGGAGGCTTTTTAGGACAAACATCCAGCTGTCCCAGACATGTTTACATGGACACTGCGAGGGTAAATACTCCCATCATTTTTGCTGCAAGTTTGGCGTTGGGCTCTTGCTTTCCCATGGCCCTAGGACGATGCAAACTTTAAGACACTCCTACAAATCTGTGCCAAAGGCCGAGCCGAAAGGCGAGAGGTTATGGGGTACAAGAGGTATAAGGTCAAGGGTAAGGGCTCTAAGGCCACTAGTCGAGGGGTCAACAGGCAGGAACTTGCTGAAAAGGGAACAAAGAATTAAAGCCTAACATTTCCTACTCTGGATAAGAAGCTGGAATATCTCAGTCAGGAGAGAATTAGACTCTCGATCTCAGAGTCATTTCAGCTTTTTTTTCTAAGCCACAAAATCAAGTGGTTCGACCTCTATATTCCACGACTGTATGTATGTTTATGAGCTGAGGAGCCTGACAAGGTCGTCAACATAATGATAGATTTTCTGAGCTGCGAACAAGCTGGCCCATAGGCATCCACTTAACATACTTATGTAAGATGAGGCCATGTGACAAGTCTCTGAAGAAGGGACGGGGTATTCCATGGTGCATTCACTCCCCCTTCTTACTGCCTTACTTACTAGACATATATAGTAAGTCCGACTTTACGAGACATATATGGTAAGTCTGACTTTATTTCAGACTTGCTATATATGTCTCGTCTGGACAACTCACTGCCTGAACAGCCTCGTCGTGGAATGGAGAATTCCTCCATCCTACAACCACTTGCCCCCTCCCACCAAAGAGATGTTGAGTGGTTAATTATTTAATATTAATGCCTAAAATAGGTATGCTGTTCTAGAACCCAAAGTTGTATACTACTCAGCTGTGTCAGTCTAGGCGTCCAGAACGTTATCCTTTAGTGACTTTAACAAGTAACGTTTGTCCCTGACTTCCTTGTCATGTGATATTTTTCCTGTTATCCTTACATTAAGACCTGATCACTCTGCCTCACACTGACTTTTTATCCCTCATCCAGAGGCATCTGCTGTTATGTTGAGCAAGGAAGCTTTCCTGGACCCCGATGAATATTTAATAAGCGAGGAGACCGAGAATCGGGTAAATGCTTACACGAAGTATATGAACGGTGAAAGTGAACAGAATAAATATTTCAAGGTAGGTACATTCAACCATTTCACCACCATGGTTTGACCGAAAGTTAAGATGATCACAATGGCTATGGTTGACCTGTTTACAGGAAATCGGGGTGCACAGGTTAAAAAACAGAACTGTGACATGAAGGAGAACTTTAGAAAGGATGTTCGCTGGACAGTGCAATAGTCCTGACAAAGTAACATCAGTACAGATTATGCGCAGTTTGACAAAACTGTAGAATACTGCGCTGCCGCTGGAGACTTCCACAAATTGATATAGTCAAAGGGATATAGTTACTCCAAAAAGTCATTGAAGGGCCTCCTGCAAAGCCAAATCATTTTTATAGTAGGAAACCTTTGGGCGCAGTCTTCTTCAGATGTGTCGTTTTGCTATTCTATAGAATTCAAAATTTTTCTTGTCTGTAAATGGACAGATATATAAATGGACAGATATATATATATATATATATATATATATATATATATATATATATATGTTTATGTGTATATATATGTTTATCAGATCAAAAACATTGGCAAGCAAATTTGGTACATAAATGAACAGAGACAGCAATATGAGTGTATAACAATGCATTTAGCATAATACACAATTGACCTTCTGTATTCTTCGTGTTTGCAAGAATAGTAAACAGGCACTTCTATACCGATTATGTGTTCAGTTTATGTGAATCTTGACAGGTCATTTACTGCCACGTTGTTTTGATGCAGGCTGGTGTTCGTGATATGGTGGTAGCCACCGCTAAAGCTGACGAGATATGGTCAACCACAGTGGACGTAGAGGAACACACAGCTTTCGTCTATATAGGCACTGAGAACGGCGTCTTCAGAAACTATCCCGGCGTGAGACTCAACAAAAGTTACGACCACACCGTTAGACCTTGGTAGGTTTACCTGTTTCTCAGATATAGCGCACGTTTGTCCACAAGTTTGACTCTTTACAATATGTACTTTCATGCTGTCCATTCTTTCTAGCGGTGACGTGGATGTGCAAAATTCGAACTCTCCAGGAATGTTGACTTTGAATTTGCGAAAACAAAAGTTTGCATAACTTTGGTGTATGCCGGACCAAACCTAGGGCCACCCGAAACAACACTTTTTTTTAAATCTTTATCATGAAAACGACATTTTCTAAGAGGGGCACTGGCTTAATTAATCAACTTGATCCTCTCTGATTATGGTGGTTCGTATAAATGGCAACCGTGAGCCCGGTTTTCTGAGACTTTCCATTTGACTCCTTGTTAATTTAGTATCTTCGATGCTGATGAGCGTCCAAAATTGTTCAATATTACAACATTAGAAATTGATATCCTGTTGGATACAGGTTATTCATTTCATTGGTTAGTTTGTTTGTGTGTTTGTTTTTGCTTTAGGGTTGCAAAATTTGTGTACCCCGTGTGCAAGTAAAAGGGAGTGATTTTGAACCGAAATATAATACTGTCACCTTGGAGCTCTGTAAATAGTTTCTCAGATGGGTGTCAATCTATTTGTTTGTCCTGTTCAAAATGTGGTAATGCGCATCACATACTTTACAATAATAGTTCTTTTTGAAATGATAGATATACGCAAAAGTTACTGATGTGCTTTTCATGTTGCAATGTATCAATTGCCGTAAAAATTCATTTAAAGACAATAGTTGTTACTTCTTATAGATATTTCCAGTGTTTCTGTTCTAGAAAACAGGTACAGTTTGTTGTTCGTCTCCCTAAAAAGTCTAAATCACATGAACTGATATCATAGCAGTTTTTGTAAAGAGACTTGTTTAACGTGAGTTACTAAGTTAAGGTCACTGTCATCGACAGACACAACACGATTTAGGAGTTCTGCAAAGTTTTCCCGAAAATAGTTCGTGTCTGAGTCTCAAACTTCGTGAAGAAGTGTGACTACGCACCAAGATTCTTTCCATATAAAATTGGTCGTCATTCTGGCTCAATACAGAGCTAGAAATAGATGTTTTGCGGGTGGCAATCTAGTTCGCCAAAAGATATAACAGTAGCGTTTATTCAAATGCTTGGGCCTCAGCCCATCGCAAACAAAAAACGTACATGATACAGAGATATGAAGAAAAAGAAAATATAAAACCGATTTTACAATACCGACTGTTTTAACTATTTAACTGCAAAAGAAACTCGTCTCGAAGTTTAAATGCTTTGTGTATAAAAATAGACAGCTTATATAGAGTACACTGATTTTCAGATGCCAAGAGGGCACAAACCGTATCATAAGTATGATAAAGTCGAAATCTTTCTGGAATTAAATCCATTCTACAATGCTCGTATAAAGGACAGAACAGTACAAAGTGACATTCGTCTTCTACAACTGACAGATTTTTACTTAAACAAAAGCAACATACTCTTTGTTCAACTGGAATAATGGGTTTTGAATGGCTGCCAACTTCAATAGCTAATCTATGACTTGATGAGCGGAGTTTAGCCAGGTCAAATTTAAATTTTGCAATTCTGATGGAAGATAAATACAGCTCTGGTTCCAATAAAGACTTGAAATGTCTATATGTGCGAAGTCTCTGTGAGTCATTTAAAATGGCTGACCATTCTTGTCTGTAACAGTCTTGTAGCCTCATTTGAAATAAACTTAAAAAAGCCTTCCTATTCCCAACCTGCTGTTCGATCCAAACTATCCCAAACCCGTATTTAAACAATAAATCTTTTATTTTTGATACCCAGGTAATCCTCCCAACAGAATCTAATCTTTTTAACATATCATAGCAAGCTCTAGGATAGCGAGTGGTGTTCATTTCTAAAAGTTTTAACCAATAAGAAACACAATGCTTCGTATATATACATGACAAAGGAAACCTCCCACATTCACCTAAAAGGACTTCAGAATTTACACTTGAATTTATACCTAGTAGAAAACGACAAAAACTAAACTGAACTCTCTCAATATCCAAACAGTAATCAAATCCCCAGACTTCAGCACTGTAACAGATTACGGGCACAACTGACGAGTCAAAAAGCTTAACTTCTTAATAACTATTTCAATCTGATGTAATGCCTTTTTCCCTTTTGTTGCTAATTGATGTTTCGCAGGTGTCCAGGATAACCTGGATGAAAATAACATTCCAAGATAATTATAATGCTTTACAGTTTTCACCATTTCTCCGCCATAAAACCATCGCTCATAACGTTTTAAAATGCCCCCATTTCTGAAAACAACAATTTTGGTTTTCTTGAGATTAACTGACATACACCATTGTTTACAAAAAACTTCAAGCTGATTCAGTTTTCTTTGTAACACAATAGGTAAACCGGCAACATCAGCCACATCGTCAGCATACATAAATATACCCATATTTGGAAAATCATTGTTGACAAAAACACCTCTGTTTTCATGCATATCCATGTATGACGAAAGTTCATTGACAAATAAACTAAACAAAAAGGGGCTCAACATGCAGCCCTGTCTAGTACCTACAGTACAGTCAAAATAATCAGTTAAACCACCATTGCACAGTACACATGACTTTAAATTTTTATACATTGAACGAAGAACATTTAAAACTCTACCATGCAGTCCATAGGTAATAAGCCTATGCCATAGATATGTGTGGTTAACTCTATCAAAGGCCTTCGAAAAATCAATGAAAACACAATACAAACGACCTTTTCGCTGAGATAAGTATTTCTGAACCAAAGACTGTAGAGAAAATATATTATCTATGGCGCTGTACTTTTTGCGAAAACCAGCTTGAGCTTCAACGATAATATCTGATGCATCTGCCCATTTTACAAGTCTGTCATTTAAAATTTTAGTAAATATTTTGCTCATAGTTGACAATAAAGAAATGCCTCTAAAATTATTAACATCGTCAAAAGAACCTGTTTTATGCAAAGGATATATTATCCCTTTACACCAGATTTCGGGGAAATTTCCATTGGACAAAATGAGATTAAATAAATCACACAAACAATTGATAATAAATTCATTACTATACTTGCACATTTCATTAACAAGGCCGTCTGGACCTGGTGACTTGTTATTTTTCAAATGATGGACACAATTTCTCACTTCTTCCAGACTTATCTCTCTATTTACTGACATAGGAATATCATCTCGACACATTTCACATTCCAAGTCATGATTTTCTAAGTCCTTTACAATATTACTTTCAAACACAGTGTCAACTATCTTGGATTGAACATTGAGTAGCTCTTTAAAATAATTAAACCACTCAAGTGAACAAATTTTCTTACTGTTACAGGAAAATGCTTTGCCAGTCTTGATTTGCTTGATAACACTCCAAAATTTACAACAATCATTTGCACTATCTAATAAAAGATTTCTCTGCTTCACTTTATACTCTTTACTTTTTGTTTTACACATTTTCTGAAACTGATTACGACACTATGTAATTTTGTAAATCATCAACACAATTTGACATACGAAATTTATTAAGTGAATCAACTTTCCTTCTCCTACTATTATGGCATTCACTGTCCCACCAAGGTTTTGCTGTGTCCAATTCGGTTTTACCACGTAAAACGTTTACTTTCATACAAGTTCCGGCTCTCAGTAAGAGCGCATTCAAAATATTTAACGACCGTTCAATGTCTCCATGTTGGATGGCAAACTGAAAATTATTGTAACTCTGTAGAGAAACGTTGTCCCGTTAAGAATCTGTAAATACTGCTGAAAGGTCAGGTTTCCATCTGTATTTCTCCCATGAATGTAGCTCAGTTGAATTATCGTTATGCGTATTGTCATAGCACCAACACCTTCAAAACTCACTGAACAATGGATAGCAAAATGATCTGACGCATCATTGCTGTCGACAGTAAAATCACAGATGTATTCAAATAAAGAGCTACTGACAATTATGTAATCGACAACACTTGCCCCATTATTTGTACAACAAGTGTAATTCCCATCAATATCACCCCGGAAACGACCATTTAAAAAATGGACATGCAGTTTACAACAAAATTCAACTAAAGAACGGCCAAAATTATTCACTATACAGTCTCTCGAAAACCTATTTCTGGAAAAATCATCAATTTCGTAATCAAGATTTAGTAACATGTTTTCCTCATGAGATTCGACAAAGTAGTCTGCAAGATTCCCGGTTCTAGAATTGAAATCACCCATAAAAATACAATCTGAATCTGGAAACCTTGACTTAACTTCAACAACATAGTTTTCTAAACGAGTGATACCATTTAATTCGTCGCTATAGGTGGACGCACCTTCAGGTGGTATATATACACTTGCAAGAATAACATCATTGGGTGTGTTGAACGCTTCTTTTCTAATCAAGAGAAATAAAACATCTTCAAAATTACCATTAATTCTTTTTACAAAACGATCAAGTTCATTCAAAACGAATACACAAATGCCACCAGAGTAGCGGCCACTCTTTCGGAATCTTTGTCTTATAACAGAATAACACTTATGAGTTGGCAACCATTTCAAGAATTCATCAGTTGCCCTAGCCCAAGTTTCACAAATACTTATAAATGAAAATGTTGAAAAATACTTCTTCAAAGAATAATCATGAATATGAGATTTTAACCCTCTTGCATTCCAAGCTATAATAGAGTGAGAAATTCGGTTAACATTACAATATGGTTTCTCTCTCTGAACATGTTGAATTCTCTGGGCTTGGCCACGCCCCTATAGACATACCAAATCGTTTTTGTCGTCATTATGTTTGTATTTTTTCCCATCTAATTTATCATAGCTTAAATATAACAACTTGTTTTCTTTTCTTGCTTCTATCATGAATGGTATCAGTTTTTTTCGCGATCGTCGAACTGCGGGTGGAAAATCTTCCATAACGCTAAGACCAGACTCTTTCGTCAGCTCTTGTCGCGCTCTTTGTAAAATTTTCATTCGTGTCTTAAATGAAAGAAACTTGACGATGACCGGTCGGGGATCACCTGCCTTGGGTCGAAAGTCAAGGCGATGTGCCCTCTCTATCTGTACTTCTCGCTTAATCTCTTCTTCTGGTATTTTTAGCTTGGAAATCAAAACTTCGCGTACCGCCTCCTCGCAGTCCTCCCACGTTTCGTTACGTTGTTCTGTAATTCCTCTGAATATTAGGTTATTTCTGCAACTCTGCGAACGAAGTCCAACAGCTTCTCGTTCCAACCCTTCTATTCGTTCTGTCAGCTTTTTGTTTTCTTGAATAAGTTCATCCTGTGTTCTCTGAATGTTTTCAACTGTTTTAGTAACGTTTTTCATTTCATTCTTCAACTCTTTCATATCTGCTTGAATAGCTTTCAGTATTGGTAAAACCAATTCTACGCCTTCTTCATGTTCTTCAGATTCAGGATCAATTAAATCACCTCTGCTTGTCAATGTCATTTGTCTTGTTTGTCTTGTTAATGGACCCGGGTTCAGTTCCACATCGCCGGCAAGTTGTAACAGACAAGGGACGTGCGGCATTGCCACGGAGTCCGCATTCCTGACGTTGAATATTAGCAATGGCGAGGTGCAACGTGTACAGATTACGTAATTAGTCTTCCATCCAAGTATCATGGCTTCTTCGAAAATGTCATTCAATTTTCTGCCGTTTTTCACTATCCTATCTTTTTCAACTATTATCCTACCGTTAGTTTGTAGCCAATTATGGTAGTTATTCACACCGTGTAAAACAAAGTTTGCTCCGGCAGTGACCACACCAATCACACAAGCACAGCAAACAAGTCTGTACAACAGGTTGTTGAGCGACGACCACACTGTAAACGGCGTGTACTGGTCGAGTGTTACAACTTTCCAACTTTTTGGCTGAATAAATCTGCCTATTTGAGCTCTCCATACAACTACACTCACCGACATGACGGCAGCAAACTCGATGGAACTTGATTTTCGGAAATAAAAGGGTCTTTAGAGGTATTTTGACGGAATAATTCTATCCACGGGAAGAGCGACGCAAAAATACTGCTGACAAAAGAAGCTACTAAGATGGCCGCTTTCGTCATCCCATCGTTGAACTGCCATGTCTCTTTGGCAGTCAAACTTTGCCTGGTCGCTTTATTGGATATCTGGCCATGTGGAGCGCAACTGGGCCTACAAAGCTACTATCATGGGAAACCACTACTGTCACCAGAGTCTACCGGCAAATATAGAAGACAACAAGGGTATAAACAAGAAACGTTACAAGATTATCACGAATTCAGAATATATGCATAGAAATCTTGAACTACTTCAGACCCGAATGAATAACATTAAAGATGACATGTCTGACTTACGGGACCACCTTCAAAAAAAACCCAGAAGAAATGAACCCACTCGAACTAAGTAGTGAGTCTGTTCAATAGTCCTTGGAGCAACTCAAAAAAGAAAATGATGATTTGAAGTGCTCCAACAATTCCATGGAAACCGAAGTCAGAGAAACAGTCTCATGTTCTATCAAATCGATCAAAGTGGCCTCAACAAAAGATGGGACATGTCAGAATAAAGGGTTAAATCAGGTTTAGACAGACTTTTAGATCAGCAAGAATATAAATAAAAGTTCTATTAGAAATCGTTTTCATGATGTCGCATCATGGAATGCGGGTGAATTCTGGGGAATTATTAATTCCGTTATCGGCTGAAAGGGAAACAGTGCACATGATATCAGTGTAAAGTATTGGTATGGACATTTAGTTCATTTTACAAAAACCTTAAGAAGAACATGAAATCAAGCTGTCTTCTTTGAGAAATAATGTAGAAGAAACTTTTACCAACTTAGAGGCACTGAGTCACCCAATCATAAAGAGTTAAATATTATCCTACTCTAAAAAATCTTAAGTTTTGTAAGGCGCAAGGTCCAGACGGAATACCCGATGAGATTTACAACTATGCAGCGGAAATAATCCTTGCTGTACGTGTAGAATTATTTATTGTTATTTTTGACTCTGGATCGTTCCTTTGTGAATGGTCAGCAGCGGTTGTCGTTCTTTTATTCAAAAATGGTGAAAGAAATGATCTAAAAATTACAAAGATATGTTAATTTTTAATAAACGATAAGTCAGTTGTTCCAATAAAACAAAATTTAATGTTCTCCGAATTGCCAAGCTAATTTTCGCAAAAATCATAGTACTACAGGCAACTTCTTGTTTTACATGCATCAATAATATTTGAGCATAAAACGTTGGAAGCTGTATTGTCTATTCGCGTACTTTTCAAAAGCTTTTGATAGAGTTAACCGCTTTCTGCTATTGGGTAGGGTTGTTATGTTAGCAGTCAAAGGAAAATTGTATTGTAGTTTGTATTCTATGTATAGTAAATCAAGTCATGTGCTAGGGCTGGAAACATAACTTCAGAATACTTCGACTGCTCAGCTGGTGTCAGACAAGGATGTAATTTGATACTATTCTCAGTCTGATTCTGTTCACAATTCTCTTGTTGACGAATTGACTTCAATGCTTATCGTATCTAGGCAAATGGGTGTTCGTTCACCTAACACAAGAATTTATAATTACTGTATGCTGATGATTTAGCTATTTTTGTAAACTAGGTTAGGGACTTACAACATTTAATTGATGTTCTCAACAAGTATTGTAAAACGTGGTATATGTAAGTTAACTTGAACAAAACTTAAGTCATGATTTGTAGTAACGGTAGACATAAAACACGATGAAAAAAACCATTTCCTTTTAGAGTTTCATGAGTATTACAATTTCAGAAAGCAATATTAACCAAAAGAATTTCAATGTCAACAGTAACATTGGATATAGCACACTTTAGCTCTGTATTGACATAATTGTATTTGAGGGCGGAATGGAGAATCGGTCGTAGAAAGAACGACAGTCGGCTGTTGTTAGGTGCACGGCCGACGGCCCCTTTAACAAGTGTCACTGGGGCCTTTCGCCGTGTATCTATCCACATCAAACTGTAGGCAGAATAATAATAGAGCTTATATGTAAAACTTGCTTGCTATCAGCGCACACAGCGATTGTGATATGTAGAGAAGGGGGCGTGTGGCAAATTAAACTTGTGATTTATGCAACACGTAGGTACGAGCGAGCAAAGAATAATAAAGGATATATAACTCTATCGACTCCCGATGAAGCTGCCACTGGAACTGGTTACGTCATTACCTTGGCTCATACCATTGTTGAAAGGTGAGTGGACAATACAAGGAATGTTTCATGTGTCTTGCATCAAGGTTTCCAGCAAGCAAAAATCTTACAAACATTGCTTTAATACAAGCTATAACTATCACTACCTCTGCAAAGCATTTGAAAAGTCTATATCCGTCAATTGCCTACGCCGATCTCCTCAATAGCTATCGCTGACATTTACTCACGCCTGCCAAAGAATTGTCGGCGTGAACAAACACTAAATTCTTAATAGCCAACTCAGTAATCGACGGTAATGAGGGAAGGGGTAGCTATAGGCTATCGACCACAATCCATGCACAGATGTCAGGCCCGATAAAAATGGTGTAAGGTTAATTTTTTTGTTGTCTCTTTAGGCAAACTGGTGCGAGAGCATCGGGAACTTCGGACGAGGTCATTGCAGTCATGGGAAAGGATTTCTCGCTACCATACTTCTCACTTTTCTTAAGGCAGATGTACCCGAAATGCAATGAGAACAGATACAGGTGAGCTGGGCAAGATTTTCTGCAATAATCGGAAGTGCTTCCTTGGGTTCATCTCAGCGCAATTGTACTTAGTGCGCCGTCAGTTTGCTTCATTACGTTGCCTTCGGAATGCATGCTAAAGTATAAAATTTAAATCGTGCAAAAGAGCAAATGTTGAATCGTCATTTTTAAAGAAATTCACTTGTTTGTTGTTTTGCCTGCCTGTTTTCTATCTATCTATCTATCTATCTATCTATCTATCTATCTATCTATCTATCTATCTATCTATCTATCTATCTATCTATCTGAATCATCTTACAAATAGCTGCTTTGTCATGGACAACAGCGGCTATCTCATAACACACGATACGTTCTTTGACGTCAGCGGCGCTGTTCAAGATGGCATTGAATATACACATATCACCGAATTGGAAGAGACAATCGCACAGGATCTGATAAAAAAAGATGCCTTGGTTAAAAAACAGTGTGTAAACTTTCAAAGTAAAAAGCTTCAAAATTACTACCAGGTAAGGAATTTACGAACAATAATTAGGACATTCATTGCGACTGGTGCAATTGACGGCCTTTCCGATGACAATCTCTGGAGAAGATGTCAAAACGAAGGCCTCATCAATGAAACATACAATAAGGATAATTTGCATATAAATTGTCTACAAGGATTTTCATCTGACAGAGAGCACGTTATTATCATGAGTACTCCAACATAACTATAACGCGATTGGAACTAATTTGGGATAATATAATTGGATCTTCATTTTGTTCAAATTTCTCAAAAGTGTGAGGTGCCCTACAGCTGAATGTTACAATATTGCAAACTACTCATAAAAACACGTGTTTAACTAGAAATGAAAAGCAGATGAGCTTACAGTTGCAGATTAAAATGACATTACTTCACTATGCAATTATCCCAAATTACTTCCAATCGTGTTCTACTTACCTACCTACCTTCCTACCTACTTACCTACCTACCTACCTACCTACCTACCTACCTACCAACGTACATACATTGATAGATACATACATACATACATACATACATACATACATACATACATCGTACATACATATTACATAAATATACACTTGCAAAATTTACTTGCATGCACAAGTACATTTGTATGCAGAGATCTATAAAAGTATACTTAACTACATGAAATGATAGGCAGCCAATAAAAAGGCAAAATAAACACAATATTGTAGTCTTACCTAGTAGTTCCTCACTGTCCCTTTCGAAACTATCCAGGTGTATCAACCAAAGAGTGACATCGATGAGAAGAGAGAAGGCAATGAGTGCCTGCACTATCAGCTAGAACACATTCCTGGAACAAATGCGTACCTTGGTATCATTGAAAAATCCTTAATATGTACTCCTGACGTCTGTCCATGCCTAAAGGTGAACTAAAATGAAAAATATGAATAGCCCATTGCTTTATTTTTAAAGATTTGTAGTTTTATTTCAACCTATAGCTCGATATGCAATCGAATGATGTTACGGTATTTGCTTGTGAGTATTTAAAAGCTCCAAAAGCTCCGACCCATTTAATATATTGAAATATTTGCAAATGGATATTCTACAGCTGTGCCGCGAATTTTTAAAAAGTTTTAAAAATTTCTGATTTTCCGTGTTTGAATTGACTCGCATGATCAAAAAGGACCAACCTGTTAGTTCAGACGAATACATTTCAAATATCAAATTACTACAGTCTTGTCCTAATCTAATGGAGTATTTGTTAAATTTTGCAGACTTCATGTCAAAAGGCTGGCATGCAAAAAGAATGTGAGTGCCCGTGTCTCTCCGATGCAGAATACGATCACTGCAATAATCAGTTCGACTTGGGGAGGTACGTATGCATTCGTTGAGAGCGTCACTGTATTGTCGAACGATCACTTATAACTGTGTGCTGAAAACAATGGATGGTCAATTTTTACTTCGAAATGGCACATCGAAAGGCATATCAGTTCGAAGGATCTTAAATAAATGGGAAGGACAATGTGAACAACATCCATACGGAAGAAAATGATGGTATACATTGACGGGAGGATGAGTCTTCCCTGGAAGGGAATAGAGAACACCCACGGGCAGTCAACAAACTTTGTTAAGCTCTTCACAAAACAACCACAATGTCATTCAGTTAACAGGTTTACTTATGAGCATGCGGGCATGTCATTATTTGAATGTCATAATTGGCTTCTTAGTAGCACGGTGTTTATTTTTTTACTCCCTCAGCGATGATGCGCCATCATGTATGCCGCCTTTCATCAGCCTCGAACCCGTTGTGACTGAAAATCGTGATCTGCGCAGTCTCCCAAAATGCTACTCAACGGACTGTTCTCAGTTCAAGACAAGCATGTAAGATGTCTCGTAATTCCCGTTTAATTACATAAATGTTTATTCACTATCTTTAATTTATGTAAAAATGAAAATTGATCTTCTCATCAAGAGTAAAATTAATATTATGTATGCAAACTGCAACCAAAGAGGAGTCTAACATATACAAGCGACACGGTCTCAAAGAAAAGATTTGATATCTTCAACTTTGTTATTCAACTGTGCCGAAATCACATATATTGCCGAGACATACTGAAATGCACGTGTTTCAGTCATACATTTGCAGCTCTGAAAACACGTGTGAGGCAGATTGTTTTCAAGAAAACTCTTGGGAAAAATTCATCTCATAAAACATCACTAATTTATTTTTTTAATTTCCAGGGAATGTATAGCTGCAGTTAGTTGTGAGTGGTGTAACAAGGACATCTACGAGGATAAGCCATTCTGTTATGATCTCATCTACTCCTGCAAGCGTGAGTATTATATCACGTGACTTCCTTACTTAATTGTGTTTCAATCGAATCAGTTTTAAAAATTGATGTTTTCATTATTAGTATATATCATGAGCCTGTCTTAGAAACATATGATCAAATGCAATATCTTAATTTTTGTTTAGTAGTTGAAATATAAAGTTAGCGTCCAGGAGACGAAATTGTTATTTAATATTGACAGTATTTAAGTATAAAGTAAAACGGGCTGTTTAGCGATGATTCAATTGAGGCAGATCTGTGTTTTGTCCTTAATAACGTCCGACTTTTCAACAAATATCGTCTGAGTGTGTGACGCGACTTAGATCACTTGGTCACATCGTGGTGGTGACATCAAGTAAGCCCAAACTGTTTATTATTTTATTTCCTCAGCTGCTAAAGACGCGGAAACGTCGTCACCGGGTGTCATCACTGGCGTCGTCATAGCCGTAGTCCTTGTTGTTGTCATAGTGATAGTCATCATCGTCGCGTTGTTGATCAAGCTGAGAAATATCAGCAGATCTGTACCTCGAGACGACAACATACCCGTGGCCTACAGGACAAATACTTTTTCACCAGCTCCGTCAGCGCCCTCTGCGCCGAGCTTCAACCCGGCTGCTCCTTTCGGGAGCGCGCATCGTATGCAACCCGAGCCGACGTACCAGAACCCATATGAATTTAAAAGAGACAGCTTAGATCCGGGCCTGGGAGACATCAATCCCAGGGATTGATTCGCCCACAGCATTCTTTCATAAGTGGACACTCGTACGATGCGCCCATTAACAGCGACGACAACCAAATCTGACAATCCGACTAGTTATGACGTAGCAGTACCATGATGTCACACTGACATGAACCATTTTTACCCGGTTTGCATGATCCATATATTTGAAAAATAGTGTTCAGGATGGAAACGAAAATGTGTAGACTTCATTCAAGAAAGAGGCACAAGTTATACTGTATACATTTGCCGAATTTAGTAACGACATTTAGAATTTGGCGCGAGAATTGGCAGGCAGACAAAAACATATTGCAAAGTTGCACTTAAAAAATTATCGAGAACTGAGAATGTTGAATAGAGTGAATTTGTTCACCAGTAAATCACAATTATTGTGACATAATCAATAAAGCTATGATTTCGAAGACTTTTCTCCTTTGAAATATGTAAATAAAACAGCTTGATAACATGAAGGGGGAGTATTCTCGTTAACATTAGACACACAGCGAAATCTTTCAAAGGATTTAGAATTCAGAGCAAGACATAGGCTCTCAGAGCGTGAATGAGATTGGTAAACGTAGCGAGTTAAGTGTATACGTCAACGAAAATACCGTGCCCGGAAAGAATAGATCAGTTCGAAAGGCGCCATCACTGTATTGAGTTTGGAGGATACGCAATCAAGCGCCCTCTCTTTCCGCCTGTACGCCCTACTATATTGGCGCAAAAATATCTGTGCTACCCCGTAAATACTCAATGGTTGTCAACAGCTCCTCTAAGCAATCCTTGACATTGACTCGCTGAATTGATACCGACTTGGAATCATCCATACTCTCAACTTCTGGCTACAGCATAGCTTACAAAACGTCTTTTTTGGAGAAGACTGACACGGTCCACATGGATTGAGGATCTTCGTGAAACTTTGAAAAGATTACTTCGTTATTCAAAGTTCCGATTACAATATCACATAGGATGACACATGCGTACGCTATTTTAAGGGACCGTAGCAGGGTAAACGCAATTTCTGTGTCCAGGGGGGGGTCATCATAATTTTGGAATCCGCGAAGGGGGGGGTCATCACTTTTTCACTGGTAGGAAAGGGGGGTCACCACATTTTCAAAAACATAATACCTACAATAAAGTTCACTTTATGCCATGGCCATGATTGACCCTCTTTACCGGCGGGGGCCCTCCGGGGGCCCCTCCCCACAAAATTT
>LD346292.1:23196-40763 GCA_001465055.1 Ptychodera flava
AAAGTACTGGTCTGATAGCTTTGAAATTTGGTATACAGGTTTCTACAGATAAGCTTAGTAATATATATTGAATTTCTGATGAAATCTGTAATTTTGTATTTTTGGGCAATTTTTGCCATTTTTGGTCAAAAAATGTGTTTTCCAAAACTACTTATCTGATAGCTTTGAAATTTTGTATACAGATTTCCATAGATGAACTACATGATATTTATTGAAATAATGATGACATCTGCAATTTTGAATTTTAGGGCAATTTTTCTCATTTTCGGTCAAAAAATGCGTTTCTCAAAAAGTACTGGTCTAACAGCTTTGAAATTTGGTATACAGGTTTCTAATTATGAACTAAGTGTGATATTTTGGAATTATGATGAAATCTGCAATCTTTATTTTTGGGGGCAATTGTTGCCATTTTTGGTCACAATATTTTATTCTCAAAAAACTACTCATCAGATAGCTTTGGTTGACATGTTCTTAGGGATGATCAGATGTGATATACCGGTATTTAAAGTATGATGAAATCTTCAATTATGTATTTTTGCAGCTTATTTTAGCCACTTTTTTCTGGCCACTGCATTGAGTTATCAAAGATTTCCACCTTCTTCATCAACATGTGTCAAAAATAGTTATTCTGTACATAAACACAGCGAAGCTATATCGGCCGCTAGGTCACTTGTATTATATCATGCTACCACGCGCCATTCTGATTGGACGACAGCAGTGCTAAAATACTGTTTTAGCACTGCTAGTGGTGCCAAAACAGGCCCCTGAACTACCGGTAGCATAAAATGTTAATGCCGAAACCAATAAAGGGGAGTGCATTTTAACAACAGGGAAAATATGGGGTTAAACCAAATGGATAAAATAAACGAGTCATCGTTGATGACACAGTCCCCGCTTGAATTGTCTGCTTGGTTATAATCTTTGGTGTCTTGGTTGCTGTGGAATGACCTTGATGCAAATTGCATGAGGCCCATTATGATTTGCAAACTAATGTTATTTGTGGAATGTTCAATGAATGACCCATTACTGTGGGTATTGACTGCTGATGTCAGTTTTTAGCTCATATTTGGTTTTATATATAAATACTAAAAAGAGCTTATATGATGAGTCTAAGTGTCTGTATATTTGTGGGTATGTACGGATGTATGTCCGTCACACACAAAGGCTCCCATACCACCAAAGCTACTGTCTTAGTATTTGGTGTACAGGTAGATGTAGGGGTTGAGATGTGAATGAACACATCAGTGTCAAAAATGTGCAAATGAGGTAAGAAAAAGCGAAATTCTGAAACAGGCTTGAAACAATCTTACTCCACTGTTATTTCCTGTCATTGTTTATGAACTGTTACATATTAACAGACCAGCTGCAACCATAGACAGTAGAGGGGAGGAAGACCGTCAGTAGAGGGGAGGAAAACCGTCTATGGTCAAACAAAGGGGGGGCTAGCTGCCTTTCTGCTATGCATATCATGTTGCTAAAGTTGACCTTCAGTACCTAAAGTTCAAGACCTTAATTACTTTAGTCATTCTTGTTTTTCTGGTTTAAATATTTCTCGTTGTTTTTCTGGTTGTACTGTGCAGAAATCATTGTCATAACATCAACGTAGAATTTTCCTGCACTGAACAGATAAACAACATTTATTGTTGATCTTTGGTACCCATACTGGTATGTACCAATTCTGATCAAATTTGAGTGACACCGTATAATTGCGGTATTTTTTAATAAGTTATTTTTACACTGCCTTGAAATCACACAAACATGCAGTTTTAATAATTTAAACAAATGTTTCCAGAATGAACTTTAAAAACATACATAGCAAAAGTCAATGGAATTGCATAGGCAATTTTAGGCGACATATGGTAACAGTGTAATGTCATTAGGAAGAATCTGCCCCAAAATAGAAATGTGCAAATTTAACCCTTCTTTTACTTGATTTGACTTACTTCACTCACAGAGATGTTACAGCAGTCAAACGGGCTGTTATCGTGGGAAGACAAGTTTTTGACCAAAACTGGCAAAGAATGCCCCGAAAAATATGAATATGCAAACGTCAACAAAATGTGAACAAATCTCACTGAGAGAAGACTTTTCTTTTTATTTCCCCATAAATACAAATATGCAAATTGCAACACAATTTGAAAAAAATTGATGAAATTAAGTCACCGCTAGGGATCTGCATGTTATATTTGAAAGCCATCAAATCAGCGAAGATGGCTTTTTGATCAAAAACAGCAATAATTGCCCCAAATACATTGATATGCAAAATGCTTTGTCATTTGTAATGGCTACATCTGTTCTGGCCTGTCTCTGTGACAACTTTTGCATTTTGTCTTGCTTTTTGTGTCTTTCAACTTCAAGATCTGTTCTGTTCTTCCTCTTACTCACTTTTCTCATTTTATCAAGCTCTTTCTTTTTCTTTTGGAAGTTCTGATCTGTTCTGCCTTTGTGATGATTTGCACAGTGTGTTGAGTTCTTCCCTCAATTTGTTTCGTTCCCTTTTTGTCAATTTTTTCCCATTTGTTGTCGACGAATGCTGTTCCTGTAGTATTTGTTGTGACTCAAAATAATTGTGCATTGATTGACACACATGTGGCTGAGTTTGAACTACTACTTCATAATGGTAACTGCCATTACAGTGTTTTAAATATATTGATTTCTTTCCATTACACACACTTGTATCAACCATTCGACCTGTGTATTTCAGCCATTGGTTGTTAATCATATATGTATATATGGCTTCACTTGCATAAATGCCATCAGAACTTATTTGGCTTACAGTAACATATTCATCCAAAGTTTGGGTTTGATCTCTGAGGATTTTTCAAATATGCCTTTGTTTTGCCGCATATACTGCACTACAGCTTTTCGAATGATGAAATGATAATTTTGAGTTCCAGTCACTATGTATGAAATCATAGGCTCTGAAAAAACAATTTCAATCACCCACTATATCATTTGTTACCGGGTTGCCCAATGCACGACCTTGACCTTGATAACATACTTGGTCATTTGGAAGTGGTAGATCAAACTGAACCACCTTTTCGCAGTACCAAATGATGTCTGTTGGAATGAATACATATGTAGACTCACGTGTTTCACTGATGAAATAGCAAACTTTATCAACTGTTGACTCAATGTTAACTGGTTTACATATTGTTGACATACAATCTGAAGTGTGTCTTTTCTCAGTTGTGCCAATAACAGCTTTGGTTTGTGATTTATGCAGTTTCCTCTTACGTGTACCTCTGATTACAGAGTTGTCACTGGAGCAGGATTGTTTTGTCAAGTCAGTTTGTGACGTAGTCTCATGTGATTATTATTCATGAGCTGTCATTACTATTCATGAGGGCATGTATATCTCTCTTGGCCCACGTCTACTCAAGCCAGTCTCCAGCTTACCATCATTCTATGTACCTAGCTTAGAGCTTAGTGTAATAAAGTAGCATCTTAGATTATATAGTACTTTACATCCCTTCATCATTGGAATACCAGCCTTGCCGACCCCGACACGCTACCACATAACCGTCAATACTAACGTAACCTCGGTTATATCACACTGGAGCCAGCTTATGGGATTCTAACTCACGTTCTCAAGACGGACTTGGAGGAAACCTGGTTGTAACAAAGCTTAACCTGTGAGTACTTTAAAGACACTATAAGCCGTATGTAAGACACACTCGGAACTTTGAAAAAATAACTGTGTGCTACTAAAAGCTTAGAGACTCGGAACGAACGCTTCTATGGTTGTTGTAACATGACTTTGCTACAAGCAGCAAGTTAAATATCTGTCGGAACTTTTGAAAGTTATCTGCAGGGGGAGACTGTCGTCATTTTTATGTATGCATTGGTATGTGGACATACCATCATAGCAGAATCTCCGATACCTGAGATAGTCCAGTGGAACTGAATACGTCGGTTTCAAGTTGTCAGAAAACGCACGAATTTTTAACATCGGTCACATGGGGGCGCTCGAGATTTTGCAAAAGTGAGGGCTAAAATTTCAGTCATGGAGGGAAGTCGCAACATCACGCGTGAAGACGTCCGCAAAATGAACATGAAAGAGCTACGAGAATTTTTAAAAGCAAGCAAGATTCCCCTTTCCAAAGCTAAAAAGGCAGAGTTGGTAGAGCTTGCTGAGAAATCCATTGACCTTGGATTAAATGTAAAACATGTGAAAGAGGCTCCCCACCATAGGCCCCCTACTATCCAAAATGGTTTCTTTTTTTGTCGAGTTTGTGTTTGATTTATTTTGAATATGTGTTCCTACATTCTTATCCGATTGTTTGTGTTAATAAAAATGTTTGTTTCGTTTCGGATATTTGTAGGGAAGTTTGGATTTGTGTGTATGGTAATGTTTTGTTCGTGTGGGGAAAGCTTATGGCGAGACGCAGCCGGGCCTATGGTATGACAAAGTTGATAGAGAGGCCCTTTGATGCTTGCGTTTCGAAACCAGAGTGTGGTTTCTCATCAGTTGGAGTGTAGATTCTTTCCTTATTTTGTGTTTGTGAAAATTTATTTTAATGCATTTTAATGATCTTGCTCTTCGAGTAGCGAGGCAAGTTCCCGTTTTACATGCGTTGGCAAGACGCCGACATCGAGACTGTTGCCGTTTCGTTTAGTATTATAAGAATCATCGCCCTCGAATAAGGTCGAATAATGTCGCTCACGCTTACACTGCATGAAAACCCAATAATTCAGATAAATTCACATTAATGAGTTGCCTGTATTATAGTATAATACACGTGAATTCACATGAATCCAGATGAATACAGGCTTGCTGAATACAAAAAATGGATTCTTGACTGTATTCATCTGTATATGCACTCTTCAGCTAAAATACAGGCAATAATCCATGTTAATACAGTAAGTATTATAGGGTTTTTATGCAGTGTTATGTTTTGGAGATGTGTCCGTCGAATTGGGCAGAAAATGACACGAAACGAGCGATTTTGAAGCAAATTAAGTACCAGGTATGAATTTTGAGAATGATAGGGAACGATCGACGGTTACATGATAGATGAATTTGTTACTTTTCACAGTAAAATCGAACGTCAAAGATGACATGGTGGCATAATCCCTATAGTGTATACAGTACAGTCCACGCAGAACCTGTCATTGTGCTGGCATTTTGCGAGCACAATGCCAGCACTCTTAGCGCATTATGCCAGCACAATTGGGTGTGAAGTGCCAGCAGTTTACGAGCACTGTGCGAGCACTTTACGAGCACTGTGCCCGCACTGAACAAAATGTGCCCGCACAATGCGGGTATTGAACTCAAAAAAGGTAGTTGTCGGTGACAACATTGCTACACTTGCCTAACTGAAATAGCGGCGGCTGGGAGTAACTGAATAATCTTGAGTCCTAAAACCAGCTCCAAACTCTCTTTGTCTGCCTAAGGCGACTCTAAAATCCATAAAAAAATCTTAAGCTTAGTCGTAGACAGGTTACAGTAAGATATTATCACATACGTACAGTATGCATAGAGGTCCGAAGAAATCTACCTTCAAACTCTGCTGGACCTCGACACTAGACCTCTCACGGATCGTGGTCTAAGGTTGGAACACGGACGTGTAGACCGTGGTTGGACGTGCTTTGTGAAAAATTGCAACAAGTGAACATTATTGTGGCCATTTACAATAAATAAAGTTCATGATACGTATTAGTAATATCACAGGCACAGACCACATTGTTATGCAATATGCCAGGGGAATTTTCTGAATGAATTCGTCCGTCATTTGCCGTAGAGTAGACATCGTACATGAACTAAAGCATGATGGCGAAACCTGATACATAGAAGCACCAGCTTGTAAACCATTTTATATTAGGGAGGGTGAAGAATAACAAGTTTTGAATTGTTGCCCGGTCAATTTGTTGTATTTGAAACAACGCATCCTTTTTACACAGGTACAGAAACGAGAGCGCCCAGGAAATAACAACTAGCATCGGAATAAAATTTGTTTTTGAAATCAAAAGCTTGTATATTTGTCCTGAACTTTTTACGATTACACGAACGACTTTGCTCTGGATCCGACTGTCTATAGTAGACACTGCAGTTAGCAATATCGAGTCACTATCATACTGAAGTAAAATCAGCGGTGATGTCGTAGGAAAATGCAAGTGTTTTCATTGGCCTACTGATTTTTCGTGCTAATTCTGCCGTGTTTGTCGCCAAAAAAAAAATCGAACTGAAGTTTCGAAGGTAGCCGAATCGGCGAACCATTTTGCTGAGATGCCAAGTCCGAGTTTTGTAGAGGGACCGTGGTCTATGGATGTCACGTACAAAAATACATCCGCGGTCTGTCCGGTGCGTGTCCCTTTTCATAAATATCTGAGCCATCACGCATGCACTGTGTTGAAAGAGGGTCAGTAGTACATTCTACGACTAAACCAGGCACTGAGATGCCAGAATGTGAAACGAGAAACCCAGTTCCAAAATGACCTATAAGTCGCGAAAGTATCCAGACTGCAAACTGCATGCCCTGTCCGATTGGGCATTTCCAAGCAAATATGGCTACCGCTAAGTTCGAATCTGCCTCTGTAGTCATCGTGTAAAATACAATTCTAGGCTTCTTCGGGGAATTAAAGCAGGCGGCTTTATCCGACCGGGAAATATGACGACAGAAGTTCTGAACATTTATACAGGTCCTGTATTGTATTACGATGTACCGTCCCTCCAGTTTGTAGAAAGTTAAGAGCATAACATTTTTTAAAAGTTATATCGATGCGATACATACTATTAAATCTGAGACTCTTTCTGTCAGTTTTGGCCTGCTGGTCTTTACAGCAACTTGCGTCTATCGGCTTTAAAAACGTTCAAAATTTTCGGGGTAGACTTGAGTCAATGTGTCTCCTGCGTGAACGTCCTTCGACAAGAACTGCGACCTTTGTTTCATGACGAGTCAAACATACATTGAAATGTAAATGTACCAAACTTTACAAATTGAAGTGATTTGACTGAACTAATTTCGTGGTCAACATGTACCGGTATTTGACGTTCAGAAGTGACAGATAAAAAACGTGAATAATTCCATTTTGTCGAATTGAAAGCCCTCTGTGGGACCGTGGTCCGACAAAGTCCCATGGGAGCATAATGCTTCGAGGAATTCGCCTTCTGTTCTTGGAAACTGCTGGTTTCCATAGCGACATGCGACGTATAGGCCATTGACTGTTGACCGATGCAGTCTTGTTCAATACAACATTTTAGCCTACATGCCGAACTTTCACTTTGAACCAAAGATTCGAATCATAAAAAGTGATGGAAATAGCAAAAAATACCTCAAAAGTTGTCATTGTCGGTGTAAAAACTCACCATACATTTTCCCATACATATCAAGGCTACTGTCAACGTTATTCAATTCTGCAAACTCAAAGACGACGAACATGTTCTTCAATAAATCGCATAACCCGTGGAGAATGTGTCATAAACAATACATTTCCAGTAGTTCTCCGAATGGTGAAAATTGGTGTCATAAGCTTACATGCATCTCCGCGTTAGCGCCCCGACCAAAAATTTTTATTGCAGTTTTAATCAGGTGTAATATTCAGACAATCGCCGGTTCAGATTTTTTAATTTTTAGGGGGTGGAAATATAAAAACATTATCTTTGAAATCCTTGTGTGAGTCTCATTTATTCCAAACTTTTACTCGTAATCCCTTCTTCAAATTTGGTGGCCCTTAAAAGGCCAACTTGTTATGTGGCACATTAACGTTATTTTCTTTTAGTTTTTGAATAGTCAAATGCATTGTCGACATTTAAAACTGCGTCAAACAACGATTTAATCGCAAGTATTTTTAAATCGTACTGACTGTAACACGAACCTCGGAAAGTTAGATAATTTTTTGGTGCTGATTTATCCGTGGATCAAGACTGACACCAGCATGCATTATCAAAAACATCCAGTAAGTTAGTGTTTCTACAAGTAGTGATACGTCTGCTTTACTTCAAAACTAAAATGTCGCGTTCTTTGACACGATGATGCGAGAAGCGACATCGTTCTTTCGTTACGACTACCCATTGCACTGAAGTTATGACTGAAGTTGGCAGTGGGGAAAATGCCGCTACTGGTAAGAGTACCCATGTTTCAGCGTGGAGTTCATCTAAACAATAACCCAGTTGCAGATTCGAAACGTTAAGTTCGTGGATTTATGATTTCTTCAAAAAATTACGGATTTATTTTTGTAAAAAATTATATTTATTCCTTTAAAAGTGTTTCCGAACTTGATAGTATACACCAGCAATGTGATCGCAATTATTCAAACAATCATGCCGACGCGAATCTTTACTGTAAATTGTTGCATACTTCGATGACCTTTGTGACCCATCGCCTGATCATGCTGATTAGTGCGTAGACGCTATTGAATAGGCCGAGGACAATGTCTGCTCTGGGTGGCCATTGCAACCCACGTCAAGTCTTCAAGGTCATCTGGACGACAGTGTAGCAAAATTTGACATGTTTCCCGGGCAACCCTTCCCGTTTCGACCTCAAGCTTTTGTTCACAATGTAACCAGGAAAGTTCGTTCTTCTGGTACCTAAATCACGGTCCCTCCACAATGTATACTTATTCGATGTGGAGGGAATGTCGTCGCCCGAGAAGGCAGATCGTCCATGTAGCCGACACGAACACGAAGTGTCTGTAACCGGCTACCAAACACTATGAAAAATAGTCAAGAATGAGCTACAAAATCACTATCAGTTTTAAGTTGCAGGTAGAATAAGTATGTGCCTTTGTATAAAATACTATAAAAATAGTAGAAAGTAAGCAACCAGCAGAAAGTTAGTCGAGGAGACCTTAACCGCATATCATTTGCATCTCATTGTCGGCTACATGGACTGTGTGCCCCCGAAGGACTGTCTGTCACAAAATAAAACGACACTGAAGACCTTTGGTGACGTAATAGACTTCACTGTGATATACTAATAACGTTCAGCGTGTTCAGAGTAGGAGTACGATTTAGAACACTGCACCGCGCGTATTTTACAGAGTTTGATTTGATCAACGTAAAACACGACATGAAAAAGACATATTTTTCTGCAGCAAATAGTTGGGGGCGGGAAACATTTGAAATTCGGTTCGTAAGGTGTCGACTCGAACGGAAAATACAATCAGAAACTGGCACAGTGTTTTAGTTTTCGTCACTAAAAAGTTTGGGTTGGAATAAAAAGGTTGGGTTAGAAAAGTTTTTGAATATCGGACTTTTTTGGCATGGTATTGTCTGACATTATCACAAAAAAGACGTGATATTTTTTCAAGATTTTTGGCTCCAATTTCATTCGGAGTGCATGGGAACAATTTGAATATTGGACCTTATCGGGTATTAGCTCATACCGGTATGTAAAATATAAGCAGAAGCCGTATTTTTTCGGTAGTTTTTTTTTTCAGATGGTCGTAATGACCCGGGAAACAAATTTTAATGTTGGACTTTATCGTGAAGCACCGGTGGCGATGAAAAATTACGCGGTGTCACCGTAGTTTGTATGATTGCGTTGGCAGTATGATGATCATGACTTTCTCTACATCGACTACCATGTTGTCCATTTAATATTTTTCGTACGGAATATCCGAGGAACGTATCAAAACTTCATGGAAATTTTCCTATCGCAACTTAGATAATGGTTCGATCAACGTGTACTGTCGCGCAACATTCACCCTTTGTAAACATCGGCATGATCGGCAAGAAAACAAGTCGAGCGCTGTCGCCCAAAACGAATATTTTGTTTTCATGTCTGTGGAAAAAATTCAAGTTATTACTTACGAAGATGGTCAGTTTACTCCACTCACATTATTCATTTTATTTGTGCCACTAATAGTGATAGTTGGCTAGAAAAAATGCTGATAGAGACGTTCGGCTTGTGAAATCATTGAAATTTACGAGGACAGGTTTACGAAGCAGAACCTCAGTCGCGATTTGTGTGCTTCTCAGTTCAATCGTTCCGTACATCGAAAGGAAAAACCAAACCATATAAGAGTGTGCGCCTTGTAGAATTTTGGTCTTTCCAGGCGTCACACAAAACAACCTCACCTGCATGTACATACCGGTAATATCATTGTGATAGAGGGACCGTGATTACTGTATATCGAGAAAGTATGACGCGCTACAGGGGGGGGGGAGTAAGCAACGAAACGTTATTTCTGACTTCCTTGCATTTAATTGCATGGCATAATAAACATGATAATGTGAACCGAAAACAAGTGTCACGATTACAATTAGGCATGAAGAAGAGGAAGAAAGCCGTGAAACTGTCACAGAAGTTCAGCATTTTTAGTTCTAAATCGTCTTTTTTGACAATTGAAAAAAAGAATATGAGCTCGTATAGACTAGAGTGATTAAAGTTCACAGGCATTCACTTCTGCCATGATAAATCGTCTTCCTGTTATAAAGTACACATTTTGAAAAATAGAAAACACATCGAGAATTTTTATTGTTGTGTTGACTTGTCTTCTACGATGCGTTACGGTTATAGCAACAACTTACATGTACCTATTGTCACCATCACAGCCCCAGTCAGTTTCTTCAACACCACGTCTCACGACTAGTGATGTCATCTTTATTTGAGAAATTCGATAATTTTCGATCGGACTCGAACTTCACAGCGCACCAAGTCAGAGTAACAATTTCACAGGAACAGATCATGCATTGTACGTAAAGAGTTTTCACTTTACCCCCGGCCTAAAATCTTACTAGTATTAGTAAATGACACTAAACGTCGCAACTCCCACCCAATCAGCAATGGGTCAAAGTTCGGCTGAGCCGATGACAAAACCCTTCACTACAGTAGCCACTTGTACGTCCACTTGTTGCAATTTTTGTCCACAAGAATGAATCTCTCACAACTTACAACTTACATTCACATGCATCAGCGTTCAACTCAGCCATACATTCAAGGTCAAGGTGTGAATGTGCCTCACATTGCAACAATGCCCGCACAGTGACGATGCGCGAATCGTGCCCGCACAGTGCCGGCACAGTGCACTTTATCTGCCCGCATACTGCTGGCAATGATGCTCGTTTCATGCGCGCACAATGCACTTTTTATGCGGGCATTGTTCCCGCACCAGTGACGGGTTCTGCGTGGACTGTACTGTATATAGGAAATATAGCCATCTGGTTTCCTGACTTTCCTTGTCTCAGGCATATGGACACACGTCTATGGGGCGCATAGTCCGAGAGCGGAATAGATCACAAACATGTGGAAACTGTTAGGTACCCGGGTAGGTACCCAGCTAAGTTCACGATGTATCATCCTTATCCATTTCGATCTCAGGCGTTTCTCTTTCTTAACATCGGGGAAACGGTGGAAGGTCATGCTATTCATCCATGGGTATTTGTCGAGTTTGCCGGCTTTGCAGTTAAAGTTTGGCATAGTCAAACGCTTACGGTGACAACAGAGCAGATGAAAGTAGACTAAACTTAGGTTAGGGATACGGAGTCTGTGTTATCGCAATATACGCAGACAGGAGTCCAGAAAGTAGCCCTCACTTCCGGTCAAAGGAAGAGCGCCCCTAGTGGCGAAAGCTTAAAATCCTTGAATTACCGCATGGTCTTATGGTAACTCGAAACTGACGTATTTGCTGATCAACTTAATACTGGTGCAGACGTTGCCGTGTGGACGTAGCTGATAAACCAGAGACGAAAAGTTGGATTTTGTGAGCACTGTCAACCTTGCAGAAAAATCAACCATAGGCCAGTAGAAGCAAGTTCACAGAAGACGGGGGACAATTAAAGAAGACAAAAGAACTTTTGTGTGAAGTGAACTTAATTGAACCTTGCCGTGGACACTGTCAGTGAAGCAACCGGACTTGCTTTTTTAGCTCCTCAGTTTTATATACTGAGGAGCTATCAGAATTGAAAACCAGGATGGCGGCGTCAACTTTTACTTCCTGCTGTCAAGTTTTGGCGTCAACTTCCTTCTGTCAAGATTTGGCGTCAACTTTTACTTCCTTCTGTCAAGGTTTGGCCAATTAATTTCCGTCTGTGTGTCCATGTGTCATGTGATAAACTGGTGGTGGCCAATTACAGTGAAATTTGATCAAGCTGCAGAACTTCATTTGAACCAAGGTGTTGTTTTAATAGATGTGTATCAGCAATTTTTACAACATTAACACAGCAGGGCTTTATGTGGTCTTGTTTACATCTTTAATCAGCTACATGCTCTCAGTTACACAACACACCAGGGCCACGTCCATGAATGTCAGACAGACAAACATAAACAAATCACCACACTTTGCAATGTCATGTATCTTTCATTATCATTTGTGATGAACAAGTGAGCGTGAAAGTTCAGGTAGCTTTGGGAATTGACCGGCTAGACCAGCATCATATAAACTTACATGTTCAAAATACATCTGTAAATGTATTCGTGGAGTTCCTGATTGGCCTCAATGGTGCACTGCAAGAACCTTTTCAACATAACGATTCTAATAAAACGTAAAAAAAGACAGTTTGTTACAAGGCATCCTTTTCACTGAAACACTTGCAAACATGATTATGATGTGTTCTATTTATTACTTGTAGCTCATTTCATTTATACCATTTAAACAGATTTTTCACTATTATTTCTATTTTTAGCTTTAAGGTATTTTTAAAGTTGTAACAGCTCTAGTACTTTCTCTTTCGTTCTGTTTTTGAGGTATACTGTGATGAGAATGTTCCCTCACAGTATTTCATGATTCGATTCATTTGTAAGAACTAAGGATTCCAATGATTAGACCGTTGTAAGCAACAGATAACTTATCATTGTGTCCAATTGTCAGGAATTTCCAAAATTGTTTAATATGTAGATTCACTGAGACTGCAAAAATTTCCAAACCTTCCTGAACTGTCAAGCTCATTTGTTCATCTCGAATAAAAAAGAAAGATACATGACATCGCAAAGTGTAGTGATTTGTTTATGTTTCTCTGTCTGGAGTACAGTGGAGTGGCCCTGGTGTGATGTGTAACCAGTTCGTGTACACTCTAAAATAGGAGACGTTCAAAATATATCCCATAAACGCCCATGTGACTAAAATAAACCAATCACCGTGTCGATAAAGTCATGCGGAACACCGCCGCCAACGTTGAGACGTACGTCTGTGGTCTGACACATGCGCATATCACGACTGTTCGACTCCGCCTATCGAGGAAAACAACAGAGTCGCAGCAACAGAATCATGGAACTTAAACATCGTAAAGTTCATGCCATGGACGGAAGACACTTTCACATGGTCTTCTAGACGTTTTCAGCTGAGGACTGACAATTGATGTAACCATCGGATGGCCAGTCATTTCATGTCTTCGTTCACGGTTCGATATAACGCCGGGAAAACGGACCTGTATGCAGGGCTATACAACTGCAATACTAGTCACGACCTGCGATCAACAATGCTTCCCGTTTTCAAAACCGCGCACCGTTGCGCACCTATCCTTGGGACCCAAGTGTTAGGCATCATTAGAAAGCTGGTTTTCTGCCCCTTTGAATGATATAAGAAATAACTAAGTAAGCTAGAACTACGATCGTAAAACGCCCGCAAAAATGAGTCGACTGTCAACGTTAAAATCGCGGGAAAGTGTGATGGCGATTTGCGTATTTCAATGACTAACTTCAAAATGACGTAACGAGAAGAATCTCGCACGTACTACCCTCCAAAACTGCCATTTTAAAGTGTAGACCATTTTGGAGATATTTTCATTCGAAAGACACCGAATATCTGTCAACTGGGGTTAAAAAACCCGCCGAAAGTTGCCAATGGGTTCGTTCCCGCAAAATCGTACGTTCACTTCCGCATTTACAAATTTAAATATTCATGAGAAATTCCCTTCTGCCATTGGCCAATACAAAAGGTCATGACTTCAGCAAATGTCTCCTATTTTAGAGTGTACACGAACTGGTAACTGAGAGGTGTAGCTGATTAAAGATATAAATAAGACCACATCAAGCCCAGCTGTTAATGTCGTATAAATCGCTGATACACAATACCTTGGCTAATTAAGTTTTGCAGCTTGATCAGATTTCACTCTAAATGGCTGTCATCTTCAATGTGTTTTTGGTAAATAGAGAAAACTATGGGAGCAAAGTTTTTCGACAAAATGTCACATGACCAGCCACTTCCTGTGTTAATTATGCACATACCTAATTCTGGGCTTAATAATAGAGCTTTAGTTCTAATTTTTGGTATGTAGGGATAACTATGGGATACAATTTTTTTTGACAAAATATCACGTGACCTTGATGACCTTTGACCCCAAATATACATATATGTCCATAACTCAGTAACCACAAGGGCTACACCCTTCATATTTTGTATGATGGGACACCTAATGATGACGCATCCTGTACCTCATTAATTATGCATGTATCTAATTTTGGGCCAGTCAATAGAGCTGGAAGTCTGATTTTCGGTATATAGGGATAACTATGAGATACAATTTTTTTTGACAAAATATTGTGACCTGGATGACCTTTGAACCCAAATATACATATATGGCCATAACTCAATAACCACAAGGGCTACACCCTTCACATTTGGTATGATGGAAGACCGTATGGTGCCATATCCTGTACCTTATTGATTATGCACATATCTAATTCTGGGCAAGCCAATAGAGCTAGAGGTCTGGTTTTTGGTACATGGATAACTATGGGATACAATTTTTTTTGGACAAAATGTCACATGACTTCGATGACCTTTGAGCTCGATTTCACAAATACTACTGTAGCCTTTCATCTTTTTTGCATATTTATTTCTCTATTGCGCCTGTGCAAACAGAAAGATGGTAAACATTTTGCAGAATTACTTAATCATCTCAGAGTTGGCCAATATACACAAGAAGATATAAACCTACTTAAGCAAAAGGCTGATGAATTTTCTGGTCAAGCAGATCAATGTGAAATGCAATTCACTTGTATACTACAAATTTAAATGTTGAAAAACACAATGAAGCAATTTTCACTAGAGTGCTGACAGAGAAATTACGGTGGCTCTTCTGCATTCCAATGGAGTATGTGGCGCTTACTCACTTTACTAGTCGCCTAATAATAAACCAATATACTCCATCAGGATAGATTGGTGTTCATGTATGCAACTTATTTTTATATTAATGCGCCAAATCATGCCGTATATACAATTAAATGTATCTAACACAAATCTTGTGTATCCTGTATCCAAACCCCATGCCTCAAAGTCAATTACTGCTTACCAACAACCAACTTCTTCAACTGGCCTCACACTTGCTTCAGTGTCCTTGACGCTATTTTTATGACTTTGAAATTTCTTGAAAATTTCTGTGTGCCGAGAATTTTCACAATCTTTTTGTTTCAGTGTTTAATTAATCTTTCAGTATACGCGGGAAGACACACCTGTTGACGCAAAAGACTGTAAGTAGTTATATAAACACTTCCTGAAACAAAGTCTTAACGATCTAAAGATAGGTTGTTTTTCTGGGGTGAACGCCTCTTAACTAAGTACCTGTGCAAATCGTACGACTGGAAATCTGCATTCCTGTGATTGTGCACTTGTGTATCTTTTCATTAACGGTGAAAAACAAAGATAAGAAGCCCTGGGAAAAATTTACACTGACTGGGTGGGGTCAACACACTTTGTGGTTGATACCATTGCATTCTAGGGGTGACCAGGTAAGTGCATATCTCTTACTACAGCCGAGTGCTAGTGAATGAATGAGTATGTACGTTACGGAGGGTGAAGTAAGCTTTCCAAGTACGACAGAAAGCCAAGACCCTAAAGTTAAAAGAGAGCCTATTGATGATTATGGCACAACAAGTGGTTTAAGTGGAAAAGAATTAGCTGAAAACCTGTTGCATCAAAAAGAAATTCTTCAGCTCAAATTGAATCTGTATAAACAGGAGCAGGCAAATCACGCGCAGCATTTAGAGAGAGAACGCATGCGTATAGATGCAGAAAGACAGAAACATGAACAAGAGAAAGAATTTCGTCAACTTGAACTAAAGGCAGAAAGAGAACAGCGCGAACACGATTTGAAAATGAAAGAATTAGAGGTAAAAGCGAAAACAAATTCGCATGATGCGGATCGTGAGTTCAATGATTGGACTGCTAAGCTCCCTCAGTTCAAGGAAGGTGACAATGTTGACAAACATTTGCGTACATTCGAGAGGCTAGCTCGAACGTAGTTGGCCTAAGCGGATTTGGCCAAAGAAATTAGCTCCGACTCTTGTAGGTAAGGCCCAGGAGGCATATTCTAGGTTGAAAGAAGACGATGCCCTGGATTATGATAAGGTCAAAGTTGCTATACTTAGGAAGTATGAGCTCACCAGAGAGTCATACAGAGTTAAATTCAGAGCTTGCAAACATACAGATGAGGAGACATTCTGTATGTGGGGTGATATTGTTGCTGATACTTTTGACCGCTGGATGGAAACAAGTGGGGTTCCGTTCTTAAGTGGTGAAGAAAAATATGAACGGGTACGTGAACTATTTACCGGTATAATGGAGCAATTAGTTGAAGGGGTGCCCAAACAAATACAAACATGGTTGAAGGAAAGAGATCCTGAAAACTATAAGGAGTTGGTAAAACTTGGTGAGACATATAAATCTGCACATTCTGGCGCTGCTAGCGATCAGACCGAGCCGAAGCGGGGTCTCAAAAGTTTTAACAATAAGAACAAGCGACCTAGCAGCCAATATAGCTACGCTGTGTTTATGTAGAGAATAACTATTTTTGACACATGTTGATGAAGAAGGTGGAAATCTTTGATAGCTAAATGCAGTGGCTAGAAAAAAGTGGCTAAAATAGCTGCAAAAATACACAATTGAAGATTTCATCATACTTTGAATATATCACTCGGATCATCCCTAAGAACATGTCAACCAAAGCTATCTGATGAGTAGTTTTTTGAGAATAAATTTTTCTGACCAAAAATGGCAACAATTGCCCCCCTCCAAAAAAAATGCAGATTTCATCATAATTTCAAAAGATCAAATTTATTTCATCTATAGAAACCTGTATACCAAATTTCAAAGCTGTTAGACCAGTACTTTTTGAGAAACATATGTTTTGACCAAAAATGGCCAAAATTGCCCAAAAAATTCAAAATTGCAGATTTCATCATAATTTCAATAAATATCATTTAGTTCATCTATAGAAACCTGTATACTAAATTTCAAAGGTATCAGATGAGTACTTTTTGAGAAACACATTTTTTGACCAAAAATTGCTAAAGTTGCCCCAAAAATACAAAATTACAGATTTCATCAGAAATTCAATATATATTACTAAGCTCATCTGTAGGAACCTGTATACCAAATTTCAAAGCTTTCAGACCAGTACTTTTTGAGAAACACATTTTTTGACCAAAAATGGCAAAAATTGCCCAAAATTACAAAATTGCAGATTTCATCATAATTTCAATAAATATCATTAGGGTGATCTGTAGGAACGTGTATACAAAATTGCAAAGCTATCAGATGAGTAGTTTTGGAAATACACATTTTTTGACCAAAAATGGCCAAAATTGCCCCAAAAATACAAAATTACAGATTTCATCAGAAATTCAATATATATTACTTAGTTCATCTATAGAAACCTGTATACCGAATTTCAAAACTATCAGACC
>LD346292.1:51615-79307 GCA_001465055.1 Ptychodera flava
CGGAGATGTTGTATCAAAATATGACCTGTCTGTTACTCAAATGATGAGTGACAGCATACCAAATTTTGACTCACCAAAGTAATTTGGTGAATTCACCAAATAACAATGGATTTGTCGCTTTGGGTCAATCTTGATGGGTGCGGCTAGCTGGCAGGGTACGCTTACCCATTCAGGACACCTGGTACCACCACTACTTTGTGGTTCAAGATGACCCCATTGCCTTTGTCATTTTCAATATGTTCCTTGGACCTGGTAACTTTCTTAGTTACCTTGAATGATAACGATTATTGGACCTGATTTGATGTCTATTACCACTGCCACTTCCATTTACTGTTAATGTGAAGGGTAGGTTCTTCGTTTGCAGCTGAATCTCCAGTGTCTTCATTCTCTCACGGTCTTTGTTTTCTCCTTCAAGTTGAATATTCCACATTCTAAGCCATCTGTATTTGAATTGAAACCTCATATTTGATACATGAAACCTACAATAAGTGATCTGAAACCAAACTGGAAATTTGATGTTTCAAGATAAACGTTGATATTTCGAAGCAATATTAATTCCATGACCTAAGATGCAACAGTAGAAATTGCAATTGGGCGATACTTACTCATGTCAGTAATTGAAATGTTCAACCGAAAGAAAATCAGAGCCGCCGATTTTACCAGCCTGAAGTTTTCCAATGGCTATACTTGACATCACACAAGTAGAAGAAAGCCTGACTGACAAGAATTGTTGACAAAATGACATTGAATGGGTTATAAATAAAACAGTAAAGTATATATAATGTAGTGCAATGTAAAATTATCGCATAAAGAACAGGTACAAACAACTTGCCTTCTAATTTCCTGCATATGGTCGACCAGGTTACCCCAACATCAGCCTTCAAGAGAAGTCCAGCGCCAGGTGGTAGATCTGGACTGAGGCTGAGAGAAGATAGTATTGATTCTTTTTCCTCCTTCATCCTTTGAATTTCATTTCCTGCTTGAAAGTGTGCTGACGTCCCACTACCACTTACATGGTGCCTCACTTCAGCTAAGCATTTTGATGTTGAAACGAGAGTCTGCTTTGAACACTCAGAGCTTTCTTTCCTTGGCTTTCGGATTTTAGACAGCATAATTGGCTGCAAATAGAAAAAATCCAAAGTTTTATTTTCTGCACATCCATTTAAGTCCTTTTGGGTGTGTTATATTACACTAATATAGCGGTACCGTGATAAACCAGCAAAAACAATCATTGTCCCCCATGTCAAATCCAACAGTAATTACTCATGGGTGAATTTATTTTTCAAGACAAGAAAAAAGTATACTCACTTGACCACCTGTTTTGAATTTTATTACACCACTCGACCTGTACTCCAGCTTCTTCTTGACTATAGTTGTGGCAAGTTGTTCAAACATAGGCAAAGTATGAATATTGGCTGAAGTCTGCAGTAGTGTGTCAGCTGCTTGAATGGGGGCTACATCAGGTTTGCCAATCTCTTCAGTTATTTGTATTTGTTGAGGACTGGGATTACCAATACTGTGTACCGTTGTTACATGCATATTGAAGGGGCATGGTGAGGCATAATCATGTTCCTTGACGATACTTTTGAAGGCACATTTATTTGTGTGAGAGCTAAGGTGTTGCAGTGGCACAACTTCTGAACAACCAACATTTGCAAAGTCACACACAATATTTAGAGACAGCAACATATTTGACAACACTACTAGGACACTGACAACATTATCGGGCATAATACACAGACAACAGACAGGACATGTAGTTGATTCTTCGAACCACTTGCATAAACAAGCACAACAAAAAACATGGGGCCCGCTACACAAAAGTTGAACTGGCTCGTCAACAACATCTCGGCAAATTGGACATTCAAAGTCTTGAGGTGCAGAGGAAAAGCGTGACCTTGACAAGTTTAATGCTGACTTTAGCTTCTTGCCAGCTTTCTTCTGTACAGCAAGGATAAGGACTTCTGATTGTTTATGTTCTTGGTCTTCATCAGTTTTTTTTTGGTTGGTGTCATTGGAGGTCTTCCCCGGTTTTTGCTCAGCGCCTTCCGTTTTTGCCCACTTTTACAAAGTGTCTCACACACACTGCATTTGCCAACTCTCGGATGTTTTTTCCATGTAGTCGATTGTACCCCATGATTGTATTGTTTACCTGTTTCCTTGGCCTTTATAATTGATGTAATCCGCTTACAGTTATTACAGAAATGAGTTGGTTGAACGCCAGGCTCATCTGTTGAAATGTCGATCTCAAAACATTCACTCAACAATTCTCCAAAATCCGCGCACAGAAACGGTTTCTCTGCAAATTTGCAACTGCAAATTCGACATCTATTTTGCAAAATGCCGTTGTGAAACTGGAGAGATTTTTCCCCGGACATCTTACTGACTGCAACACCGCAATAAACTTGCAGAAGACAGCGTAGTTTGCTCAAATTAGGCGCCAGTGTACACGTAAACAATACAGTAACCATGGGCACGGTCAACTTCACAGGTCATCCAAGCATCGAACCACACAACACACGCCGTTCAATTAAAAAAAACCCAAAGCAAGGAAAAATAACCCAGACAAAATCATTACACTCAAAACACAAAATATTCGACTAAGAACACGTAAAAATCGGTTTGATTAAAATATAATTCGATTTTCGATGTTATCTGGGCTGGTAAATTACATTTCACAAAGACGTTATTCCATGCTGTTCGCTCGCCATTGTTTACAATAACGATCGCACACGTACCTGCGTTATCATCCAAATGTCTTCAAAAGCACGCAGTAAGATCCATATAAACTCCAAAATATTACAGCTTATGCGATAAAAATACATATTCTTCAGGTAAGAACTCGCAAAAATATCGGAAACGGCTATATTCAGCAACGTTTTTAACGGATACAACCCTGCTCACGCATACCGCCTACATGTAAATCACGCAAAGTCTCGCCATATCTCACAATGGAACGGAAAGAAAATGGCTGTTGCTTTGTTATTTATTTCCTCCAACTAAATATGGGCGTGACGCTACACTAAAACGCTTGTACTCTGATCTTACGTCTGAACAACAGCTCAGCTGGACTCTTTCCTGTCGTTCCATGGTCGATACCTCTGTACTTTGTCACATATTTCCTAAGCTCCTTTCTCCAGTTTAATCCTTCAGCCTGGGCTATGCAGATTCTCTTCATGAGCGATCTGTTTTGGCGTTCTACTTTGCCATTTGCTTGTGCCCATCTTGCTGTAACCTTGAGATGTGTGACTCTGTTGTTGTCACAGTATTCCTTGAATTCCTCTGACCGGAACTGAGGACCATTGTCTGACTTGATTGTCACTGGAAGTCCATGTCGACTGAAGATATCTTCTAAGCAGTCAATTATCTTCTCCATTGTTGTAGAAGTCAGAATAGAATATACATAGTAGCAACTACAATAGTCTACGACGACCAATATGGAGTGTCCAGATGGAAATGGACCAAGTAAATCTGTGGCAACGTCCTGCCATGGACCATCAGGCAGTGTTGTTGGTCTCAATGGTTCAGGTGGATCAGGTCTCGCCTCTAGCTGACAACCATGACATGACCTACAATGTTTCTCTGCTGCCTTGTCCTTACTTGGCCACCAGACTTTACTTCTCAGGTTCTGTTTTGTTCCCACCAGTCCAAGGTGTCCTTCGTGTGCCAATGCTAAGGCTTTGTGGTCTCAGTTTACAGGGTAGTACAATGCGTGTACCTCTCAGTACTAATTGTTCGATTGTACAAAGTTCTCCTGCTACTGGCGCATGTTGCTTGCATTTGTCAAATCTGCCTGTCTTCATAGCAGTTTTCAGCTTGGCAATTTTCTCATCTACTGCAGATGCTTCTTCTACCTCACGTGTTGTTAGCAGGGCTCGAAATAATACCTGTCTGCCTGTCCCGGACAAGTGAAATTTGGCCTGGGACAAGTAGTTTTGAAAAGTACTTGTCCAAGTGGACAGGTAGGTTTTTTCAGCCTGCAACCAGTATTTCAACCAATTGACTACAGCAAATATTCATAAGTTTAAATTTATATACCTTTTACAATTTTGAAAATCATTATTTGGATATTTACCTGTCAGAAAAAAAGTAAAAGACAGTTCGATAATATCTAATCACTGTTTACAGGAGGCAGCCATGTTGATTTATCTAAGGTCACGTCTCAAATATCTTAGATTGGGAGATTCTCAAAGCTATCTTGACACCGAGGGCACTGTTAAGCTAGTTTGCATATGATACAGGCATGAGTTTGTTGAATTGAATTGAAATTAGTATAGTTTCTTAGAATAAATTATGCCATTTTGGACAGGTACTTTTCTCACTGGGACAGGTACTTTTTATTTTGACTTGTCCAGTGAACAGGTGGTTGAAAAAAAGTATTTCGAGCCCTGGTTAGCGCTCGTGGGGTGGCATTCAATGCAACAAACTGTACATATTCTTCAGCCTCGTGCAGATGTTCAGTCTTGTGTTTTCCATCACTGAGAAGACGAGAGAGTGGATCGGCTATGTTCTGAGGACCTGGTACGTATACAACTCTGAAAGTATACGGCTGGAGTCGCAAAACCCACCTCTCTATGCGAGCACGTGGTTGAGATCTGGGGCTGTAGATAGCTTGCAGAGGACGATGATCAGTCACCAAGTCGAATTTCATGTTATAAATATATGCGTGAAATCTCTCACAAGCCCACACTAGTCCTAGTGCTTCCCGTTCTGTCTGGGAGTATCAACATTCACAATCTGTCAAGCTTCGGCTTGTGTAGCATATCGAAATGAAAGCGCCTTTCTGTTTCTGCACCAACACTGCTCCTAAGCCTACTGGGCTAGCGTCAGCGAATTCCTTCGTTGGTGCGTCTTTATCGAAGTATGCCAAGGTCGTTGCCTTTGCCAGACTCGTTTTCAGTTCTGCAAATGCTGCTTTCTGTTCTTGACCAGAATGGAAAGGTATGTCCTTTCTTGTAATTCTCCTCAAGGGTTCTGAGATGGTTGCGAATCTTGGTATGAATCGGCTACTGTAGCTAACCATGCCCATGAAACTTCTCACTTCAGATGCATCTTTAGGTTCTCTTGTTTCCATTACTGCTTTAAATCTGTCCTGTGTTGGCCCTATGCCCTTCTGTGACAGTAGTATTCCCATGAAAACAAGCTCATCCATGTTGAATTGGCATTTCATTTGATCAAGTGTTAATCCACACTCACGTAGCCGTCTGATGACTGTATGTAAACGGTGACATGAGTTTCTTGGTCAGGCCCATGAACTATGATGTCATCTGATATATTCTCGATGCCATCGATGCCTGCCAGGGGGGTAACTAGAGCTGTGGCAATTTCATGCTGATACTGCTCACTTGCCGAACCCACACCAAAGAGCAACCTCTTATATCGATACAGTGGAGATTTAGCCGACTGGTTCTGTCTGTTTCAGCTAGGCGACTGATGCCGTATGTTGTGGGTTCGAATCCGATTGAAAACTATCCGAATCCTTTGTGTGTAGCAAATGTAGTAATCTCACGAGATTCTGGGGTAAGCTCCAGCTGGTGATAACCCCATTTGAGGTCCAACTTGCTAATACTTTTGAACCGTTCATATTTTGTAGAAGTTCATCCACTGTGGGAATAGGGTGTCTGCCGCGTGTGATTGCCTCATTGGCTCTTCGCATGTCTATGCATAGTCTGATGTCATTTCCTGATTTGGGTACGACAACGACTGGGTTTACCCAAGGTGTAGGTCCATTGACTGGTTCAATTATGTCCAAGTTAAGCAGCTCATAAGTCTTTGCCTCTACCTTGTCTCTCAAGTTGAACGGTGTTCGTCTCAGAGGCTGTGCTACAGGCTCTACAGTTGGGTCGATGTGGAGACTCACTTGTTTGGTTTTTGAGTTTCCCCAAACCAGTGAAAACATCTGGCAGGGCCTGAAAATTTCCCTTTTTTCTTACTGGTCCAAGGACCAGTGACCTGTTTCTTTTCACTGGTCCGAAGGTTAAATCCACTGGTCCTCAAAAATTTGCATAACAATATGAGAATGATTCATTTCTCGTACTCACGTTATATACCGGTATGAATTTCTATCAGATTTGCTTGGGATTTACATACAGCAAAAACTGTCAATCTTTGTATACAGACACACTGCATAAACATTTCCTTGGTAGATTTCTTAAGTTTTTGTACACATACTTTTACTATTGTTATGAAGTTCACTTCAATTTCAATTGCCCAGCTGTTGATTCTTTTCCATTTAAATTGCAAAAAATAGGTTGAAAGCATATCTGAGATGAACTTCTTTTCTTTTGATATCAATAGCAAATTGCCATAACGCTGTTCTGACAAGCTAGGCGGGTCTTGTTGAGGTCAGCTACAATGAAGCTAGGGGGTCTTGACTATATAAGGAATTCAGCATGGTGACCTTCTAAATGCTAAAAGCTTGCTTGCTACGGAAGATCGTAAAGTTATAATGACTCCTTCCAGAGACATTTACTGCAAAATACTACATTGATGGACAGATATATAATGTTTTCACACAATTTTGGGGTTGATGATATTTTTGGGAGGGGCTATGATCTGGTTTTTACCACGTTACATTTTACATGAGTACCCTTATGAAAATTTTAGCCTTCTTACCTGTTGCTCTGCCAGGCGGGTTATAACTGCCGCTCTGCCAGGCTGGTTAGGTGTTGCTCTGCTGGGCGGGTTAGCTGTCGCTCTACCGGGCAGGTTAGCTGCCGCTCTGCTGGGCAGATTAGCTGCTGCTCTGCCGGGCAGGCTAGCTGCTGCTCTGCCATACAAAAATCAACCTACCTTCTGCACTCTGACTAACATTTACTCACAGTCTCTCTATCCAGAGGGACTGTGATTTACTCCAACAACCTGAATCTTATCACTGCTGCTGCTGAAAATCAGCCATCACCCAGCCATCACCTTACAACTTTACACCACTCTGCTGCCCAGAAAAAAAAGAATGGTATGAATCAAAATTTAATCCACCATATTTTTAAAGCCAATCAACATGACCGATATAATACTTAATGTTCAAAAAATGTTCAAGTGTCCGTAAAGTCCTAACTTCATATTGTCACAACGACGGGCTATTTTTAAAGTCTTGTACTTGTCTGTTACAGCTTTGGTTTGCTTGCCGTGTCATCTTGAAGTTGTCCTATGCGTAAGCTGGAAATAATATAAAAAAGTTCAAGTCAGATATAAAGTTTATAAAGCTTATGACAAAATTATGTATATGTTAAGAGCTACATACATGTTATGCAAGTTAGAATCCTCGTTGTGGTTGAAAATTTTGACTCGTTCAACAGCCATCAAACATTGAAGACTGAAATTTGCATGTATTCATAGACTAAAGAAAATGTTCCCTCAACTTGTGAATGACAAAATGTGATTTATAGCAGTGGTCTAGTATCAATCTGTTCATCTTGCAATTTGCTTCAAACTAGGAAAGTAGTAGAATCATTGGCATAAAACAAAATTTAATTTGCAGATGATATATCCCCGGCAGTAATTCCGTTAAAATCATAGAGTTCACTATGTAAAACTCGCTTGGTTTGAGTGCACTTCATTGCATATCTACATGAACTTTCTAAAGCCAAATTGAAACATAGTTAGAAAAAAGGTAGGTCTTTGTACTGAGCTTATGTCTAAGTTGCTTATCAAAAGGTTGCAGCATTGAATGCAATAGAATATTGTATGCATATTTTGTGATGTAAGAGTTCATGTAGAACTTCAATGAAATATTGTAATGAAATATTGTAAATTAATCATTGATTCCCCTTACAATATGCCAGCAAAATATCTACAGGTTACATATAAACAAATGTCAAAATACGTTAATAAAAATTTTAAAATAAACTTCAATTTTAAGGACACAGACGTTCAGAATGATCTTATAAGCAGACAGATGTATATTGATGTCATAGAGAAGTAAGTTTTGGAATACATGTAGCAGGCACCAGACTCGTTCAAGAGTTTGAGAACTTAATTGGTATCCAACAATTCCTACATGTATTGTTATTTCTTTGTTTTATATCGTTCATTGAGGGAAATTTGTATACATGAGCAAAAGTTTTACCTTTGCCAATGCAAGAGAGAAGTATATTATTGTAGATAATAGTATTGGCATGTACTTCATTTTTGTGTACACTGTACCAAGGTCCCTCGATCGTTGTACACTCTACATTCAACCTCACGAGTTATACCAATTTATTAGAATATAATATAATTGAACAGTATTACTCGAGAATTGCGCCGAACAAAAACAGTAAAAAACTACGTCTTCACGTCACAGAGAAGGCAAAATCGAAAATTTACTTACCAAAGTTTAAACGATCGCCTAGATCCACGGGGATGTTATGGTGATCATTGTTCAAAGCGACGAGCCGATCCATCTCCACAAGCTGATCAAGACGACGATGACTTTTTTACGCGTCGTAAACATTGCCTATGGGTTTTACATACATAGTTAGCGTGAATGAAGTCGTCGTGACAATGTCAAACAGCAAATTTACGCGAAATTTTGTCAAAATTATGGGGAAAAATCAGCGACGATTTACTCAGTAATTCAAAGGCCGTAACTGTCCAAAATTTGCCGCTGAGATTTGACCTGTGATTGTTTTACCAATCTGACCAATCATAACGAAGTCTTCACATGATCAATGATGTCATCATGCGCGATACTATTACTTCTAGTACAAAGTCCTCGCGATTGCTGCAGTGTAGCTAGCATGAAGTACAGCGGACTTCAAATCAAAAGCACTGAAAAAGTACACTGACGGAAAATTCATTGAAAAAACCAACAGCGTTCGATCGACCATCCAAGCAACAGTGCACTGAGAGCTCCTGTGGCAATGACTAAGTCACGACACGATGTCAGAATATAGCAGGAATATAGTGGCGAAACCGTACGTATAGCATTCCCATATGCCGCCGTGCTAACTGTGTTACCGTACAAAACCTAAGGTACGGTACTACTAGATCTATAGTGTGCCTTTTCGGTTTTACGGGACCAAAGTTTTAATGAAAATTGTATTCTTTGCGACAGAGTGAGATACGAAAATCAACGCATCAGTTCAACTTTGTAAACTTGTGTTCGCGTGTGTTTCTCTGGAGAGTTGAGGTTACACGTATTTCGTGCATGAACGCATCCATGGGTTGAGAACGCAATAAGGAAAATGGATTTACAAGATTTATTCCCGTGTCTTAAAAACTTCAAAAGTCAGCGATTTAGTAACTGCACTGATCAAAGTAAAATGATGTTTTTGGAAATAATTGTCGATGAGATAATTTGTAAGGTCAAATATTGTCACAGACGTGATGTAAATCCTGTATAAAATATTGAATGGCAATATGAATTTCACCGTTAAGAAAGTCTATGACTTTTAAACTAGTCGTACAAACAACAATAGACATGGCGCATCAATGATACCGATACATATTTTTTCCTCGCGACCGCTGGTGAGAGCGACTCGCTGAAATTTTCCAATTGGTATTAGTATTTGGTTTTGCCCCGTGTGCTATGGGTTATGTACATGTAAACGTTTAACTGTAAGTCTAGTATTTTCTGTAAATCGATAAGCCTTTCGAACACGAAAGATTCGGCGATCTGAACCTAAACAGTAGCTACGCAGCTCAAAAATTATCCTCTGAAACAGGACAGGAACATAGGTCAAAGCCGGATTTCGTATGGTAGCTATGGAAACACGCTGTACATTCTCAGAAAGGATGCAATGTACTGCGTACTGCTGATGCCCCATTGGTCCGTGGACTGTTGGCGTCCCTACACACCGTCAATTGCCTAACAATCACAGGATTCAATCACGTGTGTCTTCAAATTTTGATACATTAATTCTACCAATCATCAACCACGGAACACATAAAAAAAACAATGGTCGCGGCTATGGGTTCAAGGACGTTCAGGAAGAGACACCATCATTGTCGCAGAATTGTTTGACTAGTTTTAATGGAGAATGTAAACGAACTGCGAACAGTCGCACATCAAACTGACAAATGTGCGCTTAGATAAAAATAAGATGTCCGAAAAGTTTTTTATTCAACTGAGTCTTCGCCTTTATTATCGCCTAAACATCCCCGGGTTTTTTTCCGAGGAGACTGCAACATGAATATCCCCCTAAGCATAGAGTAAGGCTGTTCATCCAATATGTTTATTCACTGTTTCGCAAAACATCTTGTCAAATATGTGCTTTGGCAAACGGGCCAAGTTTTTGTACGTTGGTCAGAAACTAATGACAATATATGTTTGGATATTACATCTGTCAAATTATATTACATCTGTCAAATTAGGACTGAGTATTGAAGATGAAAATACTTTCATCAATCGACAAAGAAGAGACAGAATGAGTCAGTTAATATCGAATCATAGACGGGAGAATCGAGACAGTCCACTGTCTATATCAATTGTGAACAAGAGTATTATTAATTGACTGACGCAACCAGGAAGGAAATTTTATTCATCTTGAAAAAAGTCACCGTCTTTGCTTGACATCGGATTCTATGGCAATGGAGCAACACACGGTGTCGTTTAGGTCATCAAAAATCTTTTAAAATGGCAAGATGATAATAATAATACTTTTCACAACAGAAAAATCTAAAAGAACTTGAATCTGAACTTTAAATGACTAGCGGTAGTTCTGTGGAAGAAACGATCGGAAATAGCCGCGTGTAGGACGTCTCTACGCGAGAACGCGCTATTGCTTGGGTGGCATATACTAGCAGTCACAGGGGCTCGAGCTGGAGCTATATATTCAATCACTAGACATTCATAGTAAGGTACATGTGCACGGACGCCTAAGTTTCTTTGCTTGTGACCATTCTGGCATGATTTTTACGGAGCGATCGAGCGTGACGCCACCCAGGCCACGCTTTGCATGAACTAACTCAAACAGGGGCAGCTTACCATTTATACCCAGCCCTGGCCTTTAAAATGATTCAGTCCAAAAAAGAAAAAGGACCGTCTGAGAAATTTGCCTGTTAGACCTTCAACCCAAAGAACTAATATCACATTAAGAGGGGAACACCCCCTCCTGGATCCTCCCCCTTGACAACGGCTTTTCGGTCGTGGCAGATGCAAGCAGCCTATTTTTTTATTTTGGCTCCCTACTTCAAAACTTAGTGAAACCCCTGGGTATGATGCATATGAAATTGAGAAATAGATATATCCTTAGCCAACTGAATCTATTTTATTTCGGACAAACAAGAAGAAATTTTTCTTAACTCACTCAATATTTAGTTTGAGGTTTTTGGTTATAAAATACCACAAAAGTTATCACACTATTGAAATTACTATGGACATAAGTATTTTAGTCCAAGATGAATTGAGAAACTCATGGATATTTCCGTACAAATCCTATGGGATTCTGACTGAATCCCGAGGATTTTTTGTATGGTAGTGTAGGGTAGCTAGTCAATTGTTGCAACCAGATGTCAGATAAATCACCAGTGGTGGACACACCTAATATGTCACTTTCCAGATATTGGGTCAATTATGAAGATGTGTTTAAACATAGACCATTTTTCTCGAGGGTCCATGGTTTAAAATAGTTTTCCCGTTGGTGTTAAACCTCCAGGTTGGAATGTAGCTCATATTGTCAGATCCAAGGTAAGCCTACTTCAAGAAGGTCAAGAGTAGACTGTCCTAGTCAATAGGCATTGACCCATACAGTACGATACAAGTGTATGTCCCAACACATCATCACCAGATTGTATTGCCAATGGAAACACTAAACATATAAAGTGTACGTGCAGTTGGGAAGGTAATATACCAAAGTGACGGGGTGGATTTATAGTAGGATGTAGGTATACCACTGTCAATGTAGCTTATGCAAAGGGCATAATACTGCATTGATGGGCAAAGCTTAAGTCCTGAGTTGCCTGTCAGTATACATGTATCTGGACAACAAATAATCTCAGTATCTGGACTTCAAATTACTAAATTTCCCTAGTCTTGATCCACAGACACTCTCGGCCATGCACTCCCTTGACCAGGCAATATGTTACAGTTGTTGAAAGATAGGCCCTGATAGTGATTTATAATAAAATACTTGTAAGCATAATTCTGAGTAAAGTAATGTGTATTTATTATAACATTGTCATTCTTCGTTGTTTTATAAAGGTAGAATGCCCTGGGATAGATAATTTGACTTTCACACTTCTACAAGTCTTAGTTGTTGAAAATTGAAAATTTTATTTTTCTCCATAGAGTTAACAGATGGACGACGGCCATTTTGAATACCAAATATCGGTAAATCTTGGGTGATTTGTTTCTCAAGTACCAAAATTTGCAAGGGGACCCCAATTTTGGGGGGATTTGAAAGAAAATGTTTGAAATATTCCTTGAGGAAAGTTTGAGGAAACACTGAAGTCTTTCATTTTTAGTGGCATACTCAAGTGACCTACCCTTGAGAGTTAACTCTTTTCAGTCCAACATACATGTGCCTGGTTACTAACTGCTCTGGAACTACCAAACTTTTTTTAGCAGATGGACTGACAGATAGATAGACATAAGGACTAAAATGCACTTTGAAACACAATTAGATCATACACACTGTAGTACTTGTTAACTACGTATAAAGTTCAAATGATTTTGTTTTCACATTTGAATACAGTGCGAATATACGGTAGTGCATGATTTCACTTTATGCATTTCATTTATGATTTATTATACATGAGAAATATGCATATAATAGAGAAAGAATTCATTTTTATCTTTTTTGTTCATTTCAGAACGGAACAAGTTAATTCTGATGTTAGAAGAAATCTCAAGGAACCTAAACAGTTGTGAAGAACAACAAATCCAGGCCCTATTAGCCTGTAAGGATATTATCAAGGAGGATGCCAAAGAAATGCATCTTAATGCCTTCAGTCTATTACTTGACCTGGAGAAGAAAGGATATATATCAGTGACAGACCAAAGATTTTTAATTGAACTACTGCGTGGGATTGACAGAACTGACTTGGTTTCTCTTGTACACGATTACAAATCAGCAATAGGTGAATGGACTCAAATGCACTTTGAAACATTAGTACTTGCTACTACTTATGAAGTTCAAGTGATTTTGTTTTCATATTTGAATGCATTACGAATATAGTGCATGATTTCACTAGATGCATTTCATTTATGATTTATTATACATGAGAAGTATCCATATATAATAGAGAAAGAATTTCTTTTTATCTTTTTTGTTCATTTCAGAACGGAACATGTTAATTCTGATGTTAGAAGAAATCTCAAGTAACCTAAACAGTTGTGAAGAACAACAAATCCAGGACCTATTAGCCTGTAAGGGTATTCTCAAGCAGGATGCCAAAGAAATGCATCTTAATGCCTTCAGTCTATTTCTTGACCTGGAGAAGAAAGGATATATATCAGTGGCAGACCAAACGTTGTTAATTGAACTACTGGATGGGATTAAGAGACCTAACTTGGTTTTTCTTGTATGTACATGTAATTACCAAACAACAATAGGTGAATGGACTCAAATGCACTTTGAAACATTAGTACTTGCTACTACTTATGAAGTTCAAGTGATTTTGTTTTCATATTTGAATGCATTACAAATATAGTGCATGATTTCAATAAATGCATTTCATTTATGATTTATTAGTCCCCACGGACACCGTCCGGGGGGACTTATAGGTTTGGTCATGTCCGTGCGTGCGTCCGTGTGTGCGTGCGTGCGTGCGTGCGTGTGTGCGTCCGTCCGTCCGTTCACACAGATATCTCAGAGATGCAAGAAGCGATTTCATTCAAACTTGGTACAAGGATTACTTCATATGTCATACAGATGCACGTCGATTTGTTTTGGGATACGATCCAATATGGCCGCCAGGCGGCCATTTTATTACGATTTTTCCATGTACAGAGCCATAACTCAGACATGTTTCAACCAATTTTATTCAAAGTTGGTACAAGGACATTGACCAATGTCATAGATATGCACGTCAATTTTTTTTGTGATACAATCCAATATGGCCGCCAGGCGGCCATTTTATTACAATTTTTTCATGTACAGAGCCACAACTCAGACATGTTTTGAAACCGATTTTATTCAACATTGGTACAAGGACATTGACCAATTTCATAGATATGCACGTCGATTTGTTTTGTGATACAATCCAATATGGCCGCTAGGCGGCCATTTTATTACAATTTTATCTTATACAGAGGCATAACTCAGGCATATCTCAACCGATTTTATTCAAAGTTGGTACAAGGACATTGACCAATGTCATAGATATGCACGTCAATTTGTTTTGTGATACGACCCAATATGGCTGCTGTGTGGCCATTTTCTTACGATATATCTCAACTGATTTTATTCAAAGTTGGTACAAGGACATTGACCAATTTCATAGATATGCATGTTGATTTGTTTTGTGATACAATCCAATATGGCCGCTAGGCGGCCATTTTATTACAATTTTTTCTTATACAGAGGCATAACTCAGGCATATCTCAACCGATTTTATTCAAAGTTGGTACAAGGACATTGAACGATGTCATAGATATGCACGTCAATTTGTTTTGTGATACGATCCAATATGGCTGCTGTGTGGCCATTTTGTTACGATTTTTTCATATAGAGGCATAACTCAGGCATATCTCAACCGATTTTATTCAAAGTTGGTACAAAGACATTGACCTATGTCATACATATGTACGTCGATTTTTTATTAGATACGATCCAATATAGTCGCTAGGCAGCCATTTTATTACGATGTTTTCATGTACAGAGCCATAGCTCAGACATATTTCCACCAGTATCATTCAAAGTTGACATTGACCTATTTCATACATATGCTCGTCAATTTGTTTCACGTCATGTAGCAGTAACATGTCAATTTTTGAAGTTTCGTAAGTAGGCTGATATGTCAAGAAATAATGGCTGTCAAATTCATGAAACTTTATACAGATGTTAACTGATGTTAAGCTCACATTGCTTTAACATTGAAAAAGACATTTATCAGTGTCATTTTAATTAATTTGTAATTGCATAAGTAATGAACTTTCCTAATTAGGGTGATATAGCCACAAATTAATACAACGTCAAATGTGATGAAACTTGATACAGATGTTGATCTCATAGTGTTGTAAATACTGCATCAAACTTTATGAAATATGGTACCAGTGATAATCTGTTAAGTGTTAGAATTGTATGCAAAAATGTTTTGCAACATCCTGTTGATTAATTCCTAGTTGACTCATTTTATGAACTTTAGGATGGTGGCCTACATTGGTTCTATGTTTTCATCACCATGGAACTCATTCTTGGCCATTAAGCGCCATCTGTATCAAAGTATTTCTATCACAGACCTAATTAATGAAGAGGACTCTATCCTCTCTGAGGACATGTAATCAAAGTACCCATTATTAACAAGTGGGGACTGTGTCATCAACGATGACTTGTTATACATGAGAAATATGCATATATAATAGAGAAAGAATTCATTTTTATCTTTTTTGTTCATTTCAGAATGGAACAATTTTATTCTGATTTTACAAAAAAACTTACGGCACCTAACCTATTTTGAAGTACGACGAATCCAGGCCCTATTGGCCTGTAAGGGTATTCTCAAGGAGGACGCCAAAGAAATGCGTGTTCGTGCCTTCAGTCAATTACTTGACCTGGAGAAGAACGGATATATATCAGTGACAGACCAAAGGTTGTTAATTGAACTACTGGATGGGATTGAGAGATTTAACTTGGTTTCTCTTGTACGTAATTACCAATCAACAATAGGTGAATGGACTCAAATGCACTTTGAAACATTAGTACTTGCTACTACTTATAAAGTTCAAGTGATTTTGTTTTCATATTTGAATGCATTACGAATATAGTGCATGATTTCACTTAATGCATTTCATTTATGATTTATTATACATGAGAAGTAGGCATATATAATAGAGAAAGAATTCACTTTTATCTTTTTTGTTCATTTCAGAACAGAACAAGTTAATTCTGATGTTAGAAGAAATCTCAAGGAACCTAAACAGTTGTGAAGAACAACAAATCCAGGATCTATTAGTCTGTAAGGGTATTATCAAGGAGGACGCCAAAGAAATGCATCTCAATGCCTTCAGTCTATTACTTGACCTGGAGAAGAAAGGATATATATCAGTGACAGACCAAAGATTGTTAATTGAACTACTGCATGGGATTAAGAGATTTAACTTGGTTTCTCTTGTACGCAATTACCAATCAGCAATAGGTGAATGGACTCAAATGCACTTTGAAACATTAGTACTTGCAACTACTTATAAAGTTCAAGTGATTTTGTTTTCATATTTGAACGCATTACGAATATAGTGCATGATTTCACTAAATGCATTTCATTTATGATTTATTATACATGAGAAGTATGCATATATAATAGAGAAAGAATTCATTTTTATCTTGTTTGTTCATTTCAGAATGGAACAAGTTAATTCTGATGTTACAAGAAATCTCAAGGAACCTAAACAGTTGTGAAGTACAACAAATCACGACCCTATTAGCCTGTAAGGGTATTCTCAAGGAGGACGCCCAAGAAATGCATTTTAATGCCTTCAAACTATTTCTTGACCTGGAGAAGAAAGGATATATATCAGTGACAGACCAAAGATTGTTAATTGCACTACTGCATGGCATTGGGAGAGGATCAGTGACAGACCAAAGATTTTTAATTGTACTGCATGGGATTGAGAGATTTAACTTGGTTTCTCTTGTACGCAATTACCAATCAGCAATAGGTGAATGGACTCAAATGCACTTTGAAACATTAGTACTAGCTACTACTTATAAAGTTCAAGTGATTTTGTTTTCATATTTGAATGCATTACGAATATAGTGCATGATTTCACTAAATGCATTTCATTTACGATTTATTATACATGAGAAGTATGCATATATAATAGAGAAAGAATTCATTTTATCTTTTTTGTTCATTTCAGAACAGAACAAGTTAATTCTGATGTTAGAAGAAATCTCAAGGAACCTAAACAGTTGTGAAGAACAACAAATCCAGGACCTATTAGCCTGTAAGGGTATTCTCAAGGAGGACGCCAAAGAAATGCATCTTAATGCCTTCAGTCTATTACTTGACCTGGAGAAGAAAGGATATATATCAGTGGCAGACCAAACGTTGTTAATTGAACTACTGCATGGGATTGAGAGATTTAACTTGGTTTCTCTTGTACGCAATTACCAATCAGCAATAGGTGAATGGACTCAAATGCACTTTGAAACATTAGTACTTGCTACTACTTATAAAGTTCAAGTGATTTTGTTTTCATAATTGAATGCATTACGAATATAGTGCATGATTTCACTAAATGCATTTCATTTATGATTTATTATACATGAGAAATATGCATATATAATAGAGAAAGAATTCATTTTTATCTTGTTTGTTCATTTCAGAATGGAACAAGTTAATTCTGATGTTAGAAGAAATCTCAAGGAAGCTAAACAGTTGTGAAGAACAACAAATCCAGGACCTATTAGCCTGTAAGGGTATTCTCAAGGAGGACGCCAAAGAAATGCATCTTAATGCCTTGAATCTATTTTATGACCTGGAGAAGAAAGGATATATATCAGTGACAGACCAAAGATTTTTAATTGAACTACTGCATGGGATTGACAGAACTGACTTGGTTTCTCTTGTACACGATTACAAATCAGCAATAGGTGAATGGACTCAAATGCACTTTGAAACATTAGTACTTGCTACTACTTATAAAGTTCAAGTGATTTTGTTTTCATATTTGAATGCATTACGAATATAGTGCATGATTTCACTAAATGCATTTCATTTATGATTTATTATACATGAGAAGTATGCACATATAATAGAGAAAGAATTCATTTTAATCTTTTTTGTTCATTTCAGAACGGAACATGTTAATTCTGATGTTAGAAGAAATCTCAAGGAACCTAAACAGTTGTGAAGAACAACAAATCCAGGACCTATTAGCCTGTAAGGGTATTCTCAAGGAGGACGCCAAAGAAATGCATCTTAATGCCTTCAGTCTATTACTTGACCTGGAGAAGAAAGGATATATATCAGTGACAGACCAAAGATTGTTAATTGAACTACTGCATGGGATTAAGAGATTTAAGTTGGTATCTCTTGTACGCAATTACCAATCAGCAATAGGTGAATGGACTCAAATGCACTTTGAAACATTAGTACTTGCTACTACTTATAAAGTTCAAGTGATTTTGTTTTCATATTTGAATGCATTACGAATATAGTGCATGATTTCACTAAATGCATTTCATTTATGATTTGTTATAAATGAGAAGTATGCATATATAATAGAGAAAGAATACATTTTTATCTTGTTTGTTAATTTCAGAATGGAACAAGTTAAATCTGATGTTAGAAGAAATCTCAAGGAACCTAAAGAGTTGTGAAGTACAACAAATCCAGGTCCTATTGGCCTGTAAGGGTATTATCAAGGAGGATGCCAAAGAAATGCATCTTAATGCCTTCAGTCTATTACTTGACCTGGAGAAGAAAGGATATATATCAGTGACAGACCAAAGATTTTTAATTGAACTACTGGATGGGATTAAGAGACCTAACTTGGTTTCTCTTGTACGTAATTACCAATCAACAATAGGTGAATGGACTCAAATGCACTTTGAAACATTAGTACTTGCTACTACTTATAAAGTTCAAGTGATTTTGTTTTCATATTTGAATGCATTACGAATATAGTGCATGATTTCACTAAATGCATTTCATTTATGATTTATTATACATGAGAAGTAAAGTTCAAGTGATTTTGTTTTCATATTTGAATGCATTACGAATATAGTGCATGATTTCACTAAATGCATTTCATTTATGATTTATTATACATGAGAAGTATGCATATATAATAGAGAAAGAATTCATTTTAATCTTTTTTGTTCATTTCAGAACGGAACATGTTAATTCTGATGTTAGAAGAAATCTCAAGGAACCTAAACAGTTGTGAAGAACAACAAATCAAGGTCGTATTAGCCTGTAAGGGTATTCTCAAGGAGGATGCCAAAGAAATGCATCTCAATGCCTTTGAAGTATTTCTTGACCTGGAGAAGAAAGGATATATATCAGTGACAGACCAAAGATTGTTAATTGAACTACTGGATGGGATTAAGAGACCTAACTTGGTTTCTCTTGTACGCAATTACCAATCAGCAATAGGTGAATGGACTCAAATGCACTTTGAAACATTAGTACTTGCTACTACTTATAAAGTTCAAGTGATTTTGTTTTCATATTTGAATGCATTACGAATATAGTGCATGATTTCACTAAATGCATTTCATTTATGATTAATTGTACATGAGAAATATGCATATAGAGAAAGAATTCATTTTTATCTTTTTTTTTTCATTTCAGAATGGAACAGATTCATTCTGACCTTATCAGAAATCTCATGGAACCTAAACAGTTGTGAAATACAACAAATCAAGGTCCTATTGGCCTGTAAGGGTATTATCAAGGAGGACACCAAAGAAATGCATCTTAATGCCTTGAATCTATTTTATGACCTGGAGAAGAATGGATATATATCAGTGACAGACCAAACGTTGTTAATTGAACTACTGCATGGGATTGACAGAACTGACTTGGTTTCTCTTGTACGCAATTACCAATCACAAATTTAAAATAGTCAAAAGCTCTTGGAGAAAATTCAATTATTTTACTGAGAACTTACTGATATCATATCTAATGAATGGCAAAAATACATCCTTAGAACTACGTATACATGTATATGCATCTCCTGTATTTCATTAAGTTTCAGGTCAAGTTAGTGATGTAAAACCTCATCTTTAGCGTAACTGCTGTAGATTTCCAGAATTTCTTTGACTTGCTGTTTAATTAATGTCTTTTTGACAAGGTGAAGAACTAGCCTGATTTTCAATTGCTATTGTACATTAGGCTGCATTCACAAATACTGGGAGGGGGGCTTGAGGAACCATGACTGAAATCTTTAAATTGCGCATTTAGAGCCATTGTCTGCCCTGGGAAAGTTGCTGATAGTGCAGAAATCGCGCACAAAACAAAGCAAGCAAAGACATCCCCATGTATGAAGGTGACGGAAGCCCATAGTGTAGTGGCCTGTGAATTTGCTGTTCTTTCTAGCCATACTCCCTCGGAAAAGACAAACTATCCCGTGTCACTCATGTGCAGTTCAGTCACCATGGATACTAGAGCAATATTATTTTATGTTCATGTTTTATCAGAAAGTTTGAAAGTAGAACATGAAACACTGTATCAATGACGGAATTCTGGGAAATTCAAGCTTAAGCACTGTGTAGGCAGGCTGCAGTGACGATCAATCTCGATCGCAGTAATGAAACACAATCGTTTGATCGGCGCATATATTTTCATGGATATAAACCCTCAAAATCAGACCAAATCGCATGCAAGGAAACAAATACGTCAAAGTCTGAGTCGTGGCAAACTGTGGCTGAATAATCAACAGAATATGGAGAGCAGATGAGCACAACGCAAACTGACAAATATTATGATGCCGATGTTAGTACGGGTGTTCCATGCGACATAGATCATGAAACTGAACTTTGTGACGATCGATATTGCAATGATATCTGCAAAGAAGCGCTCTCTAAGAAGACAAAATCAACATAAACACTGCCCCCTAAAATGTCAAGTCTGCCCCCTAATTTTGATGAATGGAGCAGAAATTGCCGCTTTCAATGAACATGCAGAGAAAACACTGTATATGGTCAGAAACTTTCAAGTTCCAATTTTCAAACTATTATCATTTCAAACAATTTACAGTCAAACATTTATTAAAAAAATATTACATTAAAATTTTGACATGTTTTCAGTGTTTTTGCTTTAGCTCTGCATCAACCCCTATCTTGTTTTACATCCTATCATATTGAAAGGTTAAAAATTTTAGTATGCACATCAGTGGTTAGTATTCACAAAAGATATATACTGTCATTAGAGATGCTTATATATTTGTTGAATATGTAGGTTGCTGTACCAAACTTGAACAGTAGTCCATGGTCATGTACTTTCTTTTAGGTTCAGTGGTATTACTATTAGCATTGTATTATTTTATTTTTATGTCTGCTGATTTTCTGAGTAATGTTACTGTACAAGTGACGTAGACTCCCTGTCTCCATCGAACTAAGGAGTTTGGAAATGTGACATAATGCTATGTAATGATTATTCATGAGCTGTCATTACTATTCATGAGGGCATGTATGTATGTTTCTCAGTGTTCCACACGTACCTCTCAGTCTTCAACCAGACCTAAGCTAGTCTTCAGTCTTTATACTATAGAGTAATGTTTCGTTGAGTATTAAAAGTAGCATTTTAGATTCATTGTACCCACTGTCTCCCCTGTCACATCCCCTTCAACACTGGGACATCTGCCTTGCCAGCCCTGACACACAACCAAGCGATCAACAATACTATTATGACCACGGTCACATCACAATATTATCATCTTAACACTTTGAGCGCCAAAGTCAACTTTTGTCACCTTTAGAAATATGCTCCGGTCAATTTAATTTAGATTTTTGTCAAAATTTTGATAACAAACTGTAGCCAATGAAATGTGATGTCTATTTGGTCCAACAAATTACAATAAAATTCAAAAAATTGGCAAAAATGTTTCACTAAAATTTTGTTGGGAACAATTAGAGCACTGAAAGGGTTAATGATTACTACCGGTATATTATTGTGTTACACTTTTCTGTCAATTTTTTGTATTTGAGAACTTTTGAATACTCGTCTGTGACTTACCTTTAAGGAATTTTAGCTGGTAAGTTAGTTTCATTTCTTTAGATGCCGGTAGTGGCGAATGAAAATACATTTAATTAAATTCAGGTATACATTTGTATAGTCTATTCAAAGAACAGTAACATCACAAAAGTTGATAATGTTATTAAGATTTCTTTTAGTATTGCCTTTCACTTTTGTGAAGTTTTAACCTTATGACAGTCATCATAAGAAAGGGTAGAAGAGAATATACAGTACATGTAAGCTTGAACTTCTGAACAGTTCTAGAAACTTCAGAAAATTTAGGTGTTTAAGATATTTTTCAGATTTTGGTTTACCATTTCATTTATGAGTTAGTACCGGGGTATATATATATTTGTGACAAGATACACACTGTTATCAGAGATGCATATTTGAATTTTAACTCCTATGGTGATGGTGTTTGCCTAGGTAGCTATACCTGATTTGAACAGTAGTTCATTGTATTATACTTTCTTTTAGATTCAGTAATATATCATTGCATTTACTTACTTTGAGTTTTGCTCATTTTTTGATAGTGTAGTTCCCTGCCCATTTCTACCGCTGGCTGTGCTGCTAACGAAAATAGGGTCAGGTATTGGCTATTGTAAGCATGGCTGACATTGGTCGATAGTACAAGCGCAGTGATTGCATTGAATTTATTTCAACTTGAAGCTACCTACGAATTAAGATTTCACTTGCCCATTGAGCAATTTTACCTCCATTGGAGACTCAAATTTGAAGCTGACCAAATAACTTCAATGTTTAATGTTTTGTGGTCTAATTTCTGAGCTTGCCACTTTTCAGATGTGCTGATCACATGATTTTGTCAAGTGACTGTGCCTATTAATATGCAGTCACAATTCTTACTGCAATTGCAGCCGATACCTGACCCTATTTTTGTTAGTAGCAGCCAGTGGTCGAAATGGGGCTGGGGACCAGACAAATTTTTTGTCACTGAATGATTTTGCTGTACTCATGATGTAGACTCCCTGTCTCCATCAAAATAAGGAGGGAGGAATGTGACATACATGTAGTGCTACCCTATGTCATTATTATTCATGAGCTGTAATTATTATTCATGAGGCAATGTACCAGTATTTTATTTATTTATTTATTCATTTATTTGTTGCTTAAAGCAGGGGCTCACTAAAAACAGTAGGAGCAGCAAATTACAAGACGTTATCTGTCTGTGCACCATGTTTACTGGTTCAAGTCTTCGCTTTAGTCATCAGCCTCTCTACTGTAGTGTAGTGTCTTGTGGACTAAAGTAGCATTTCAGATTTACACTACTCGCTGTCTCCACTCTTCCTCACACTTGTTAAACTTTGAGATATGTGCCTTGCTGGCCCTGACACACAACCCAGTGATCAACAATACCATCATAACCCTGGTCACACCACAATATTCTTGTCTTCATACGATGTTATTGTTTTGTACTTTCTGTCAATCTTTTGTATTTGAGAAATTTTGAATTATTGTCCATGATTAAGATTTTCTGAATTTAATTGATGTCTTTACATGTTAATGATTCTTTCAATATTTTCAAATGAAAATGAATGGGTTGGCATATATGTCCAGTGTATTCAAAGAACAGTCTAATCACAAAAGTTGATAATGTGATTCAGTTTCGCTCTCAGTTTTGCCTTTCACTTTTTGAAGCGTGAAACTTGCGACCGTCTTCATATTTTAAAGGGTAGAAGAGAATATACAGTCTGTTAAAAGACCAGTCACATCACAAAAAATTATGATTGAGTTTTGCTCTCAGTATTGCCTTTCATTTTTCAGTTTTTAGAAGTTTGAACCTTACGACACTCATCATGTTAAAGAGCAGAAGACAATATACCGGTACGGTCTGTTCAAAGAACAGTCAAATCACAAAGGCTAAGCCCTGATACAGTGCTAACCTTTGCTCTCAGTTACGCCTTTCCCTTTTGTGAAGTTTGAACCTTGTGACAGTCAAATTAGAATAGATTTGAAAAAGAAAATGCACTTTCTACCTATGCTTCATCCAAGTCACTTATTATATCTTTCAACCAAGCCTTTCATAGAATGTTCAATTGATACACTATCCTCTGTAACAGAAATGAATGGAATAGTTTATACTCAGATAGCTCCACTGATATTATTTTCAGTACTTCTGCTTTATTTTGTGATAGTGTTAGTGTTTTTTTAGTTTTATATAATATGTAAAGCAGGATATAGGAATGATGGGTTTACTGCCACACATATAAATCAGAGCAAAATTACGGCAAAGAAGTTTTTGTATGAGTATACTATAAGTGATCAATCATCTTTCAAAGTAAATTCAGCATGGAACAATACTTGACTATATTTTTTATGAGTTTTAATAAAATTATATTTACCAAAATGGGAGGTTTGAAGAAATATACTCAGGACTCACTGTTTTCAGCATAGTAACATTAACCACACAGTATTTTCAATATTGTTTCTTGATTTGACATTGACCAAAAATATCTTTTTTATGCCAGTCACCACTCTACTGTTATTGATGACATACATGTACTGTGAAAAAAGCATTGGTTTATTTGGAAATTATATTATATCATGCTACCATGCGCCATTCTGATTGGACGAGAGCTCATTCCACCGATGCTAAAATACTGTTTTAGCACTGCTAGCAGTGCTAAAACGGGCCCCTAAACCAGCATTTTCGAAAACTGCCTGGTCTGTGCATTTGAACGTACCTATCAACCATAGACCCTCGAGAAAGACCGAAACAGTCCACTTTGTTTCAAAGACCGAAGACCGAATTTTGATACATCGATAAAGTGTGGGTCTGTAACTCACCTCTTGGCGTAAATAAGTTGGGATCGATGATAAGAGACATCTCTGAAGCAGCACGTTTGGGGTATGATGCACACAAATATTAGGGCGACAGCGCACCGTACACTTTGCGGGAGTCGAGACGCGATATATTCTAGTAACGCTCTTTAAAATGAAGATAGTATTCGTTCATACACAAATAAATTGACACTTCCTCACAGTAACAGTATGTCAGATATTATTTACCAAAGTTTGGGCTATAACAGATCGGGATTTCCTAACGATGTAGACCAAGAAGTTCAAAAATAACAATGGGATGACTCCTGGCGACTGCGACGATATGCAACGAGCAGTGTCAGCGTCCAGCTCTCCCTGCATCGGGCAACTCTGCACAACTGTTCATCACAGTTGCAGTCATCGAAAGTCTGGGTTATTTTAAAAGTGCTTGTTTTCTGGTACAATTAATGTCCAAATTATCCACCAAAAATAGATCCTGTAACTTCACTGTGCCACCACTGAATGTCGCGACGGTATGGGGTACAGAATGAGACAAATCTAGTTTTAGTATGCCAAAAAGCCAGGACTATTGTTTTTATGTAAATTTACGAAAGAAATTGTTACTTTTTTCTCTTGATTTGAACTCTTGACCCATTTTCTGTGTGAGTGCAGCAGGTATTTTCGACAAGTATCGTTCGTGTTGCATGCCAATAAAATGCAATGTCGATATGGACGTAATGCGTATTTATCGTAGGATACTGTGTGCCTGTACGGAATCCCAACTTATAAAAATGCTCGGTCTCGGGCGCAGAATTTCCGACGTTCGATCTCCCAGACGTCCGTTTTCTGCATTTGCTGCTTAGAGTGACGAAAATACCCAAGTAAGACAACAAATACACGCAAGTTGATATAATATAATAGCAATAACCCCCTTCGCAGTCGGGTATACACTCGATTTTGGTACAATTCGCTCCATATAGCACTCGCCTATCGGCTCGTGCTATATGTCGCGCATTGTACCAAAATCTCGTGTATACCCTCCTGCGGCGGGGATTATTGCTTAAATCTATCAGTATCAGTACATATTTTCCTTACATGGGATTTCACAAAACAGGAATTCTCCCATCAATAGGGATGGGAAACCCAGCTGTCACATCATAATTCCTTCACAAAAACAGTCGTTTGTTTTAAAATATCTTTAAATATCTTTTTGTATTTACAGATAGAATATATTGAACCGAAAATTGTCTTCCCAAAATTGCACCTAATTGCATCAAAATTTGGTATTTTTACACACATTGAAGTATGGGGATGGGGGTGAGGGATGGGGTAGCCCTTTGTATACTCTCCCCCTGTACATGTAGGTTCTCATTTTTGTTTTTTTAAAACAGAACATACATGTAGTTTCAACAATTGTCTTTCTCGTATTGAACCTGAGAGCATATAATTCATTAACATTTTGTCTGAATTGTTTTACAAGACAGGGTTACCATCTCTTTCACTTTCTCCCAGAAAGTACTCTAACTTGTTTTTGTTCCAGAAAACAGAACATAGTAAAACAATTTCCGTTCTTAGATTGCAGTTTAACGGCATCAAATATTAAAGTCAGAATTTTTCAATATTGTCATATCGGAGGGGATACCTTGCTTTCATACTCCCTAGGTAAGTCTTCTTTTTAATTCATCTTTGAAAAGACAGTAAATTTTGAGGGATTGTCTTCCTCAGATTGCACCTAAAGGCCTCAAAATTTGTTGTTTTCCAAATTGTGATGCGACTTGGGAACACCACATCTGCTCTCCAAACGTGCCTTAATTTGCCTCCCTTTTTTTCTCCCCTATAATGTACATTCTTCCATCTGAAAAGAATTTACTGAAATTTCGTATGTCTGAAATGATATGATATGATATGATATGATAGCAAAAGACAATTATGGCCCTAAGATTAATATCATTTGTTATAATACTGGTAAATCTCCTCATTTGTCATATTGTTACCAGTGAGTCAGGGCTCAAAGACTTAAAGGAAAAATTGCCAGGATAATCACATTTGGGATTTGGATTTTTCCATGAGATAACTGATTTTATAGTTGTAGTACCATTGAACTATGTTGTGCCTTATGGTAATTGCTTTGCTATGCCTTAATAGGCCTAAATCCATCGTTACCAATGTGGATGTGGACCCGTTGACAGGGAGTTGAGGTTGAGCAATAGGGATGAGGGGATGGAAATACCAGCAGTGTACCAGTACAACGCCCTCCTGTGGTCAGTGGACCAGGCTAAGTCATCGTACCATTCACAATGACACAACAGCTGAAGGCTGAGTGATTCAGTTGAAATATTCTACTGTAAGCACTTCCCTCTAAGTTACAGGAATTACGGCAAATAGAATATGATTCCAGAGCAAGGAAACAATATCATCAATAATACAGCGCTTGTCTTTTTAGTGTGGAGTTTCAGGGTTTGGCACACACGGGTTTCTTGACTGTAACGTACAAGTTGTTGTACTCCAACACATAACATCAAAGGATGCGTCGATTGCCGCACGTTCTCTTATCATGCAGAATGTCACGGAGCTATAACACTGTAGCAGAACTTTTACCTAAGAGTGACAGTAATCTTTCCTTATACAGGCGTATGATTGGTTCAAACCTTCGCAGTCTCGGTCAAACACACTGGAAGACTATTCCATTTAACATCAAGGGATGTGATTTGCACTAAAGGGCGTGATTTTTACTGGGGAATATTAAAATAAATGCAGAAATTGAAACTATTTGTTATGAAATTGACTAAACATTTATTTGTATTGTACCCTGAAGGGTAACACTCACTCAGTGTAGCCAGGTTTGACTTCCATAACGGAAACCACCTGTGTATTCAGTGTTCATCAAAACTTGCACATGAAAACTTGTTTCCGCCAACTTTGCTCTCTGAGAGCAGCGGCGCAGATAGGCAGGCACAGATTGAACTCATTGCAATAAACAAGCATGAGTCTGGTACCAAGTCCAATACAGGGGAAAACGCAGACAATTTTACACAACCCTTTGGACTTGTACCACGAGTCCTAATTAACAGACGTTTGCATGGATGTGGCTAAGAAGTTTGTGCACTGGCATCTCTGCTACACGAATAAAGTGCGCCGCGTACCGG
>LD346292.1:82086-96660 GCA_001465055.1 Ptychodera flava
TGCGGAAGTGAAATTACGCACTCAAATCCAGCCATTACGCAATTTTAGCAGACTAATGCGTATGCCGTACGCGAGGAGAAAAAAGTCACCGCGAACACTGATAGGTGCATGTGCATACAGTAAATATAGAAACAGCATTTCATCCACAAAAATTTAGCTGCTGCTGCTAATCAAAATTTATTCCCACTCTTGAAAATTTGAATGTACATGTATGTATTGATATTATTTTTCTGGCAAAATCAAAATTCACATTATTTGCAATCTTAACATCATAAATTTTTATTTCAATATTGTCCAAGCATACAGTGTATTTTTACACTTTGCACAAACTCTGTTTCATAAATTTAGCTGTTTGAATTACTGAAACATCATCTCTCCCAATTACTTAACAGGCATATGGTACCGGTACATGCATTTACTGTCTAAATATACATGACAAACATACTGAAATTTCAAAACAAGTGCTGTACAGCAGATGAAAACATCTGCTTCTTCACCAAAATCATCTGATTTCATTAGAATTTTATTGCTCATAGTGACTTTGTCAATCTTTATCTGCCTTTTAAATACCAACATCAATAATTCATTCTTCCAAAGGTGATGTTGTAAACCCTTGGTTTTACAACCTGGGGGCTATAACTCATTGAAAATATCAACCAGGTGCATTTGTTATGTCCCAAGACTGAAAACCTTGTTGAAATGGTTGATGATGCAATGCAATGTTTTGATGTCTGTGAAATTCCTTTCCCAAGATTACACTAAGTGATCAGATGGCAGTATATTAAACAGACTCTCACATCACTATATCCCTTTACAGCCACATTTTTTGTATGACATTTTCTTCTCAAGCAAAATTGTATCTCAATACCTTAAAGGCAGAGTGAGTCTTTGGGACAGATATCTGGAATCTCACATTTTTACATTACCTTTCTGATCTCTCACTCGTGTTGGCTCATTATAAAAAACTTGGAATAAAATTTTCAGAGTCTTATTTCATTTTTGAAAATCAAGAGTCATTTTTTCCCATACAGTTAAACACAGGGATGGCTGCCATTTTGAATTCCCATTATCTGTAAATTTAAGGAAATTTGTGTCTCTGGACCAAAATTTGCAACATTACTCTTGTTTTTTCTATATTTTGAAAGAGAATGGTTAACAGTTTCCCAGCGGAAAGTTCAAGCGAAAGTTTTAAGTCCTTCACTTTCCAGGCACATGCTACCTTAATGAGTAATTGAGGTAAGAAAAGGATTACATTTTTGATTACTTGATCCCTAGGTGATAGAGTCACTGAAACTTAATTATTCATTGTTCCGGCATATTTACATGTAGTATCATGCTATTGCACTGTACATGTCAGAAATTACAAAAAATATCCACGTACTTTACTCAGACCAGTGTAATGACTTTAGAGAATGGAAAAATGCAGAGAATCATGTTATTTCAGATTCCTAAAATGATTGAATGCTTCTTTTGAGTGCTAGGAAGATAAACAGCCAATGATGCTAATGATGAATTTCACTGGTGCATTGCTGTGGTTCTTTATTATACACATCGGTGTCTGCAATCTTTAATATCTACATTTGTTTTCAGCCTATTAATTTAATGCAGTTTTGATAATTTTTATCTGTGATTAATGAAGTCAAGCTGGGTTTAATTGGCATAAATGTCCTATCACACGTATAAGCCATAGAAATTTATGCTTTTCACATGTATTGCAATTTTCATGTTTTCAGTGATCAGGGTGGACGCATGCTTGGTGCAGTAAACATCTTGTGAATAAACAAACCCTATAATAATTTTGCTGTCAAAATTTTTTTGTACATTTTTCGGATATAACGCTGAATTTTGTAAGACTGGTTGTACGTATTATGACACGAGTGAGATCGTGAAACTTATGCAAACTGGGAGTACAGGTAGAAGTCTGCAATAAATAATCAAGTAATCTCAATAGTGTTCGTACAGATGAAATTTGACAGCACATCACAAAATTCAACTTGCATATATTTACTGTTTACTACCTTACATGTACATACATGTAGAGTACCGGGATAGAAAAAGTCATCAAAGAAACAGCACTCTGACTTTGCTAGCTTTTCCTGGTAGAAAATCAAAATAAATAGGTAGAACGCGCCTCACGGGCAGATATTCGGACTCTCAAACTTTTACAATTCTTTTCTGGTATACCATTTGTTGGGATTCATTTTAAAGCTCTTGGTGTAAAAAAAACTTTTCACCAGCTTAGTGGTTTGAAATTCGAAAATTTCATTTTTCTCCATAGAGTTAACACAGGGATGGCAGCCATTTTGAATTTTAAATATTTTGTAAATCTTGGGTTATTTGTTTCTCTAGTGCCAAAATTTGCACAGTGACCCCTGATTTTATTCTTGATTTTGAAAGAGAATGGTTCAACAATTCCTAAAGGAAAGTTTGAGCAAAAGTTAAGTCTTTCACTTTTGAGGAGCTTACTACCTTAAACCAAGAATTTTAATAGACCATGGTACAAATGAAACCACGTTCAAAAATGCGCAAATAAATATATGTATTTCTATACGAGTTTGGGTACATGTGGGTTTGTTTGTACCGGCATCATGTTATCTCTTGGGCATACTGAGTCTGCAGGACACTGTGCATCCTTTTTATTCTGGAGTAGAACTGTTGTGCAATTCATAAATACCCAATATTTTGAGTTACATGTGAAATCTGCACGTGCATTTTCTACTCTTAGCTGTTCTGTTTGTAGGAGTGCCTGGGGAGTAATTTTTCTCAAAAAAACTGACAGCCACAAATCATTGCAAATTAACCTACTAAAAGCAGTATGGTAACATTGTGTTCTATCATCGATCTTCATGAACTGGACAACATGGGGAGAGGTCACAGTTAGAAAAATGTAACAACATAATAGCCGGGTTATTGAACCACTCTTTTTTGAGCATGGAGATTTGGCTGAGCAGTTCTATCTGTTGCTCCCCCGCTAGGTGAGAGGATGCTATATTTTGTGAGTTCGAATGCGATTGAAAACACTATATTCGGTACTTACAAATTAGGATTGAGCAACTGTGGCGTTGGGTACCTATCCACATCAGTGATTTTCACAACAATTCTTTCACCGGGAATGAGAACTCTTCTGTCGATGTCATCAAATGGCAAAGGGTCATCATGGACACAACGATAGGGAATTTCACGATCAGCTGTAATCAGTTGAAATCATTATTCCATGTTTGCACATAAAAGTACAATGAAATAAATAAATATAAGAAAGAATGTTCTGACAGTTCTGTATACAGTCCGGGTTATGTCCATATAGAGGATAGTACGGAAGAGCCAATGGCGTACCGTATATGTAATGAAATTAAGGCAACACGTACTGTATATGTAACAAGGGTCAAAGGTTACGTTGGTTCACTTTGTTCAGATCACGATATGACCTGACAGATCCACCGATCGAGTGAGAGTGTTGACTACCCGGAAGTATCTTAGCTCTAGTCGATTGGCGACGTTCTACCGTGTTAAAAATTGTAAGATTTCTTCAGGAATAGTTTTCTGAGTTTCTTTACCCTTGACCATATTCGACAAAGAGTAATTGGACGTTTTTCGTTCTCTTTTCCAGCTTTTGGTTAACTTCTCCGATTGATCCGGCGCACGTTTTTCTGAGCGAAGGGTCAATCGCACCGGGCAACGCATGGTGATCGAAAAAATCGTGCTCCATCGTGCTCCGATGACCGACTAAAACAGTTGACCCATCTTTGCAAAGCTTGAAACATTCTCCATACTGCAGATGGCAAGGTTAAATTCAATCTGATTAAAATCAGGTGTAGAGTACGGCGACGTCTTCTTATGCGTACGCGGTATTCTCTCGCTGTCGCCTCTCACTACATCTGACCAACTCCCATAGAAGGTCGCATTCAAATCTCGCGCTCTGAGGCAGCCAATCAGATTGCACGTTATGCGATCCATGTAATTACATCGGATCTAATCGTTATTCCAATCCGCAGCGTCAAGTACACAACACGACGCACTTTCAAATTTTAGTCTAGAAAGTTGTGGCCGCTCGGCTGCTTTGTACACATTATACTGGAGTGTATAAGTAATAGTAGAGTTCAGCAGCCAAAGTCGTTCACTGTGCCGGCGCTGCTCACAGTATGACCTGCGTACGATGCTGTACGTGTGTTCCCGGTGTATCTACGGCCTGAGCTCCCCCATCACAGCTCTGCTGACTGTGCTTGTGCCGATTGATAGGCGGAATACACGGAGACCGCTGTTCCGATTTGGATCGTGCACGAAAACCTACCTTTTCTAACTACTTTTGGCCGAAATCCGATGTATGCCTACCCTATTCACTCAATCACTTACTCACACATTGCAAAAAAACTTTGATATAACCCAGAGAGCTCGGCCAGTGCCCGCGCCGACCAACTCGGCCAGTGGGAGAGGTCGGATATGATCATATGATGATTGTGTACATTTTCTCTTCACAGTCAACAGATCCTTTTATACGCATGCCAATTTTAGTTTTTTGATGTTATTTTGTTGAACATTTGGTAAACAATGAAAAGACGTTCTACTCTGAAAAACACGTCGGCCGCGGCCTCGGCGTTTCTGCAGATCTCGAGGAGGGCGCGGGTGTACGATCGAGAGGTACAAATTGGCAGTAGCAATGACTTAATCGTTGATTGTCGGATGAATAACGTTTTATATGTTATAGTATGACGGTAGTAAATCGTTAGTTTACAGGTTATTCAATGGAAAGCAAAACAAGATATACCACGCTGTGCGGCCGATGTTATCTTGTAGCGTTGTTCAAGCAAGGAGGTAACTCAATCTGATTAAAATCAGATGTAGAGTACGACGACGTCTTCTTATGCGTGCGCGGTATTCTCTCGCTGTCGCCTCTCCGACAGCGAGAGAATACCGCGTACGCATAAGAAGACGTCGCCGTACTCTACATCTGATTTTAATCAGCTTGGGAGGTAACTTCACGGTGGAAGGAAGTTTGCAAACATCACGCTCATGAATGACATAGACATCGTTTACACACAACTTTGGCGAGACCGAGAAAATAAATATACACTGTAGTCTCATCGTATTACCATACTCCTACTGGCCGAGTTCGCCATCTGGCTGACTTCTCCAGCTGGCCGAGCTCGCAACTGGCCGAGCTCTCTTCTTTCAAAAATTTGCTCTCGTCCCAAACCGTTTGTAATAGTTTACCAACGATTCAGGTCGGCCAGGTGTCCAGGAACTGGCCATGTCTTGCAAGGACGTATCTAATGGCGTTATCTAATGAGTTACTCGGCCGAAAGTAGTTAGCAAAAGGCATGGATATACAATGCGCGGTCCAAATCAGGACCGATAAGTCGTCGCCGTGTATTCCTGTCTGCAGGTTGTAATGGGAGGCCATATTACGCCGGGAACACACGGCATCGTACGCAAAGCTGGTCTCAAAGTCTGTCCGCATGATTTCTGTTTGCACAGTCATTACAGTCATTGTAATAAAAGGCATGTTTCAACATTAAAATCACAGAAAGGCGATTTTAAAATTCGCCGTGCGCCTTTGTTTACAACTGGGTGAATAGCTCGGTTACACACTTTTGATTTTCGTGCGTCTTCTTCGTGCCTATGCATGCTGCGAGTCATACCTATTGTTCTCCGTAAGGTGCCTTCTGATAGGTCGGCTGTTTTAGCCAGAGCGCGAGATTTGAACGCGAACTTCTATGGGAGTTGGTCAGATGTAGTAAGAGGCGACAGCGAGAGAATACCGCGTACGCATAAGAAGACGTCGCCGTACTCTACATCTGATTTTAATCAGATTGGGTTAAATTGAAATTTGACCAAAAATAGGCGATATTTGGCGACAAATAACTTATTGTAGATTTACAAGGGTCAAATGCTGATTTCTAGGAGCCGTTCCCGGCCAGGAAATTCATCCAAATAAGTAATTTTCAATGTACTAACCACTTGTGGCGGTCACCATCTCGACAGTACTAAACATTGTGCATAACGTCTACATCTAAAAACTACCCAGTGCTAAAAATAAAGGGCGAAATCAAGCCGAAAACTTCCAAACTCCTTGTAATGTACGTGCCCAGGTTTGCATGGTTAATTATTCTGATGTTGGCGGCGGCAGGTTCGCTGATTGGTCAATCGTAATATCCTCTCTTTGGACATAACCCGGACTGGTATAATGGATTGAATGTATTGAATATATGACGTTCAGATTAAGGATCTGCAATACATGTACCGGTATGATGAATATATTTGCATATGTGTGTTCACGTACTGAAAATGTTTCTTTGCTATGAGGTTGTCAATAAATTATTGTGGAAAAGCCTAATGGATGGAAATATATATAAGGTACAGTACTTGTACACTGCACTTGTGCAAATACAGCTGACACAACATACCTGTAGACCAACATTACGTGGAGCATTAATAAACTTAACTTAATATGAATACAACATTAATAGTTGTGGAATACATGTACCTATTGCAAGATAGGTAAGCACAAGAGGAGCATTAAGGAAAATGCCTTTGGTCTTTATAGGTACAGGGAAATTTGAAAGAGAATCTTGTTTTGAATACTAAACGTAGCACATTATCAGTAGCACATTGTAAATTTATATTGAAGCTGTCACACTGCAGTATACCCATACCATCATGTCAATGGCTTTTAGAGAATACTCTCCCCTGGGCAGCATTGTACTTTGCTACATTTGTAAGTGCTCACTAGAAATGTCACCATTGACTGATTGGGTATGATTGGGTACACGTGTTCATGTGGTTGACATGCAGCCACTGTATACTGTAGGCGATGCTCTTAGAGTCCACATCCATCTTTGTCTAAACCTTAGCCTCAGGTTTTCAACTATCAGGTTAAGATATATGCCTCCTTGGAATCACTTTCCAAGGTTTGATATTTCATTCATTTATTTCAGCTAATGCTTTTCAATTCCTTTTTTTGCATTTGTATTGTTTTGTAAATCTTACCTGTTCAATCTAGTTACAAATTTTCAACATTGAATCTCAAGTTTCGATTTCAAACAAGAGAGGTTATATCTGGATCATGATGTGATACAACATAATCAATATTGTTGTCAATATTTATCAATCAATATTTATGTAAACTTTAATATGTCTTTGTTGCCTGGTAACAATATCAACATGAAAGCTGATGTATAGACATTGTGACCCTTACTTGTAAACCAATACCATGCACCACAACACACAAATAATTTCTGTGATAAAAGCAAATTCTTTTTTCACAGGTCAAAGATATAGGCCTGCTGCAAAGAAATTTAAAGAATTCCTAAAAGTGATGCAAATTTTCCAGAAATACATGTTTATTGGAGGGCAAACAGTGTATGGAAAGTGGGACGGATATATTACTTCAGCATGGGACTGGTGCATCAGTTGTTGATTCCCTATCTATGCTTCAAAGTTACAAAAAGAATGATTTCTTATTGATTTAAGGAGTTTCCTTTCAAGGAGTAAAGAAGGAAATATGCAATACAATGAAGAAAATTTAGTGTCTATTAGTTTTCATGAATGGCTGTCACTAGATCTTGAGGCTGCAACCCCTACTTCCATCCCATCTGGAATAGCTGTCATTCCTCAGTTTTACTTGAGTCCAGAATCCATAAGCATTTTGGTACCCAAAACCACACTGGGGTATCCAAACACTCAGGAGAGATTTAGGAAAATCTATTGCACTCAGGAGCAATTTAACTTTCAACTGAATTCAATGCACAAACTGCATGTGCCCTAGCTTTCTATTAAGTAGGCATGGATGTAAGTTAATTCAAGTCTTCAGGTAACACAACATGACGTCTAACGAGGAATATTGGCCATTTCCAGCAAATGTCATGGCACTGATTAGCATGTAATCAGATAGGATATTTTACTGTGCAACCTTTGCTTGAACCACTGACATTTCAAATCAGCAACACAATCTAGAACTCTTTGCCTTTATATAATCCTGCTTTCACTTTCAAAGATGATAAAAATTACAGTCAATATTTTAAGGTTGACAGCTTGTTGACTTTATCCAGAGGTTGTAATGCATACCAGTCGACTAAAAGCACTCAATCAGATACTTGAAAATACACAGGTGTGCAACAAAAGTCTCTCATATCTACATTGGGTTTTATTAATCACTTTACTAAACATTCTCAAACAGTTTCTGTGTTCTTGATAATTGTGGTTACATGAATTCTAACTAGCCCTCTTTACTCAAAATTTTTCTTACAAAAAATTTTTTAAAAACAAACTGCTTGAAACTATGTTGAACAGGTCTGGGGAAAGCATGATGGCTGCAAAATTATAGGTTGTACACTGTATCATTATGTTCCAGTCTGGATTACAACTAGAACTACTGAATGATATCATGAGGTACATGTGTATATTGTCTACAAGAAATATCAAGCATTTGAAACAAGCAGGAAATTTTCTTTGCATATGACACAAACTATATATCATACATGGTATATCAGTATTACATACTGATTAGATTTTGTTTTTGAAAATTGTAAGAAATTAATGAATTATTAATTATTAAATTAAATGGTGTCATAATTCGCAATATTGTGACATATTTACCATTATTTCTTTTTCCGCATGAAGTTGAGTATGTAATTACCAAATCCTGAAATTTTTAAGTCTGTATCTTGAATTGACTTTTAATTACATGAACCTTTGGGATCCAAAATACCCTTTCCAACTACCTCAAGATAACTGCTTGGAATCTGTATTTCAAAGCTATTAGACAAGCAATTTTTTTATAAAGAAAAATTGACCAAAAGTGACGAAAATTGCCTTAAAAATGCGTATTTGCATAATTCATCACAAATCTGATTAAGGTCATCCTGGGGACCTGTACTCCAAATATAAGGATTCAGATTGGCCATTTTGAAGAAGCAGCATGGAATGCAAAAAGTTGATGGATGCTGGACACTGGCATACATGTAGCCACCTCTCAGATAGCTCCGCATCACTTACAACGGAGCCAAGAACTGACGGTATTTATTTATTTATTTATTCATTTATCTATCTAATATTTAGTTTTTTCATTTATTTACAAGCAGGTTGAATTCCTAACATGCCAATAACGTAATCACTGTGCATCCAAATTAGACTTGCTTAAAGTCTGAGGGCATATAAATATCAAAACACAAATTGAAGGAATAAACTTTAGCAATGTGTTAGTGGTAGGCTGTGGTGCAATTGCGTGGCCAATCCAAATCCCAAATTAACCTAAAGCTGTATTTACTTGTTTTGTTGGAGGGATTGTGTTGTGATATTGTATCAGGAGCGGGAAAAAACAACTTGTTTTGATTTCTTTTATTGCATGCAGATATGGGTGAGGGAGAGGTGACAGGGGCAGGTGCATACTCTGGACAGTACTTGTTACATCAGATATGCTAGGTCAGGTGGTTTCGCATTTGAAAAATTAAAACCAACGATAGATGAATATTCCTTGTTCAAAATAAAGGTATGACTGTGATCAGAAAGAATGTACAACTGCATTATTTATAGTTAGCTACATGTATACTATACCTTTAACACAGCTTGCAGTAATTTTTTACTTATTTCCTCCAACATTATTTATCACATAATCAGTGCAGACATTGACATTCATGCAATCTGCATTACACATACATTACAGAGCATTACTGATCATTACAGAATTATGTAATTTCTCTGCAGAGATTAATAAAACATAAAGACACCGCTGTCTTGGTGTATATACATACACCAAGACAGCGGCGTCTTTATTGTACCGGTATTGTATTGTATTGTATTGTACCGGTACATACTGTGTACAAATTTTTGGATGTCAAGAAACTATATAGCGAAAAATATGCATTCATTATAGTACACCAGTTTTATTGTAGATAACACACATTGGTTCAAAATATTGATGCAAAAAATGATTGCACTAATCAACAACACTCATTAACGTTTGCATTTTTGTAGATAAAGGGACAATTGTTTTCACAGAGAACTCTTTTTATCATGCACATTAATTTAAACAAAGAACCATGAACAAAATTAATTTCCATTGTGGTATAGATTTAAAAAATAAAAAAACATCTACCCATCAAAGAAATAAACAGTCATGAAACTAAACTCAAGGTTCAAAACTTTTACACTTGGTAGTCCAAGTGGACAACCATTGTAGAATATTAGTAGTCCACACGAAACATCTGGTAGTCCATCCTCACTAAACCTATATGAATAATTTTAAATTATTCTATAACGATTTCTGATAATTTTACAAACAAATGAATATCATAATGCTCTGTAATCAGCTCTCATGTACTTAAATTTTCATGAATTCAGCCAGGAAACACAGTGACAATGTATAGAAAATGTAGGGAAGTATTTTTAAAGTGAAATATTGTATGAAACTATGACAAACATTCAAAAATTGGCAGTCCCCAGGCAGGATTTGCATGCCATGGGAAAAGATAGTACATACCATAAACTTCAAGGCCTGAAATTCAATTCGGTATGCACGCAGGCTTGAACATGGCAAACATACATGGCAACCAGCACATGTACAGTTTACATCTACACATTCTTGTTTCCTACAATTGACCTGGGAATTGACTGATCTACCTGTTAAATACCTTCAAAATAACCACTGATCATATACCGGTATATACATGTAAAAGAACAATTTCACTGCACATTTCACAGACTAACAATTAAATTGAAGCTAGCTTACAGTAACACCTGTCACAAGTCCAGCTAATGAAATATTGCTAATTGCCGTATGCTACAACCTCCATTAGAACAGTATGGTGGCTCTATGAAATTGTTTTCAAATGTGATCACCTGGTTGACCCCTTACAATAGGTTATACAAATGGTCTTTTTCTCAGTTACAGCTCTTTTAGTTATTTGCCATGTCCTGTCACAACCCCATTTTATGAAAAAGCAGGGCTTACAATGGCTTTGGGTTGACAAAACTGGTAAAAGGGTTAATTGAAGTTGAAAATGCACTATATAAAGAACAAAATTGTAAAATTACACTGCAATAGTAACAGCTGGATATAAGATAATCATTATTTTTTCCCTCTGTATGAAATAGGATAATAATCGGCCAATGCTCTTTTCAATCTGCATGCTGAGTATTGGCTTTTGATATTGCCTTCATGCAGGGTCTTGATTTCCTTTTTCTTTTCTCAGTTCCCTCTTGGCAGACAGGCTTTACTAAATTTAACGCTCCATGTAATTTTCAGAATTTTATCTTAAAGTTTATACCTTCACAAAAAGAAATGTTTAACGGCGTAAAGCCCCACTAGCTGTATCTTTTAGCATTACTTTTATGATTTTACTTTCAAGCTAAAATTGGTTTGTGAGAATGTACTAATTTAGGTGTATGTATACACTTACCGGTATTATTAACTACCCACTGGGACTCTATATGCAATTTTGAACAAGATAAATATTACACTGCGATTAAATGTGTCCCCAAACATTAAATCACAGCCCCAATGCACAAAAGCACAAACCATGGATATATACTGACTGTGCACATCTGCACTGAAATCTTCACATAAACTGCACAGAGTAATCTAATATAATGCAAAGGGGTGAATATTTTCAACCGTGACATTGTATGTTCTGATTCATTTGAAATATTGCCAATTTTTAAATGGCAGGAAATCAAAACGACCATTAAAAGTAGAATTTAGTTGTCAATTGTTTCACAAAGGAATGGTTTCCTAAAGCACTAAAAGCTCATATCCCTTCAGAGAGTAGAATTCAGAGAAACCCAGGAGAGAATAGGAAGGTATTTTGAGGTCCATAAATTTCAAGAGTTACAGTTGGTGGGGCTTTAAGTGAAGAATACCTACATTGCATACACATCATAATTTTCATAAGCATATTTCTACATATTTTACCTTAAAAAATAATAAATAATTTTTGCAGGGTTTACTCAACAGTATCTACACGTTTAACTTTTCCTATATTAAAAGTGAAATGTGTAGCAGCCCCCCTCTCCCACCTAATCTTCATGCACTTCTTGATAATGCAACATGTAATCAGCCTACAGCATACTGTGTAGGTCAAAGGAAATCTTGCAGTCATAAAATTTCTTCCAATACAACCTTGACATATTTCAACTACAAGGTTACCTGAAAAAGAATTTAACTACAGGGCTATTTCAGCAGAGATTAGACTGACACAGTAATTTATAGATCCTTGTCCTCTGCACTGAGCTCTGCAGTATAAGCTGTAATTGAAATGGCTATTCTTGATTACACTACAGTAAACCTTATCCAATCTATGAGGATGAACAGTGTGATACTATTTTGTCCCTTCTGACATACTGGTACATGCATGTACCTTTGCAGCTACTTTATATTACACCTTAGTAAATTATTTTATCTTTACACCAAAAGTACATTTTACTGTATACTTTACATGAACACTGAGATTTATACACAAATTTGGAAAAAAGTGATTTGATCTGGAAAAGTTTGTTATTTGAAGAAATTTTAAAGAAAAAATGTTTGACACTGGCATTTGTGTAATCAGAACAATAGTAGCAAGCCATAATCCACATCATGCCTCATAAACTGAGGTATGGACTACAAAGAGTACATCAACAAACATTAGGTTTTTTCCAGATTTTTTCCCTTTCTGTGGTTATTTTCACTGATTGTCAGCACTAAAAATAAAATGTTTGAAATAAGTTATAGACATCTTGACACTAAAATAGTACATATGTACTCACCCTCGAGATGTGAGTCACCAGAATCCAATACAGTCGCATTGACATGTCCGTCATCAACATAATGTTCAGGTCCAGGGTCTTCCAAGTCACTATAGTCTGTTTCATTTTCACTGTTGATTTGAATTTGAATGGAAGGGGTTGCAAGGGTCATCTTGGATGATATCCATAGGAAAGGAAGAGAGATTCTTGGCCATCTGTTGGTGTTTAGAAAAGAGTTTGAGAATGTTCCATAATTCGGTTTCATTTTCTTCTCTTTCTCTGGCATGTCCTGATCATGAAGATGATCTTCATCAAAGTCAGCTTCGCGTAGCAATGGTTCTGACATTTTTGGTTTCATCAAGATCTTGATTGCATTCTACTGACCAAATGTGTACCGGTACTGGTAACTGCCTTTGTTGATTTGATGAATAAGTCTGGAGACTAGATTTGTGTGAGTTGACATATCATTGCCCAGAAAGGGTACACACATATCCAGCAGCATCAATCAGGAAAAGATCCCATTCAGAAAATTACACATGCATTCACTATATTGTGATTATGACGCAGGAAGACATTTTAGATGAGGAGACAGCTCAAAGATTCAGGAAAGAATGGATGTGACATCCTTAAAGATTGTCGCTTATCCACAGCTTCAGGAAGAAATGTGAATCTGATGTTTTGCAGTTACGATTTAAAGTCAGATGAAACATTCACACCCATGCAATTTACACTTGCAGCACCAACCACTATAGAAAACAGGTTCATCTGGCAGGCCACACAGGTGCAGCCAAGTTTCCATGGCAATGGTGATGCGATGGTTTCCATGACAACAAAAGAGCTGTTGACTGATGGTTGGGATGAGTAGCTTAGTTGTTGTGTTCTGGTGAGGTGAAAAGTAAGAGTAAGTTTACAGAATTGTACTATAAGAAATGGATTAGTAGAATTATACGAACTTAATGAAAATGTGAGAAGATAGGGATAAGTTATTAGCATGTACAGTACAGGTACATGTAGATGTACTTGAGAAGATAGGGATAAGTTATTAGCATGTATAGTACAGGTACATGTAGATCTACGTACTCATTAGGGTTATACTGCAAATGACAAGTGTATCTATAACAATGCCTGATTTAATTACATACGTGTACATAAAAAATACAAATTACTTCAAGTACAGTAATAATATATGTTACATAAGTTTCATGCATTTAGCAATCATGAAACTTAATTAACAGATATTATTACTTTGTACTCGAAGTAATTAATGTTTTTATTTATAACATTCCGCTTTTAGCATCAAGCAATTTCATTTCCAAGGACGACATCTGAATACTTTGATACACACACACACACACACACACACACACACGGATGTATATACATTTTTCCCTATCTCTATATATGTAAAAGTATATATTATATATAATATATATACACACACACACACACACGTATGTATATATACTTTTCCTTATCTATATATTTATATGTATATATTATATATAATATATAAATAGAGATGTGTGTGTACATTAGTTACACACAAATACACAAACATATCTAACAAGCATATTTAACCTTTTTTCCTGCCAAGTCGGTGAAAATCCGCTTGAAATTCGGTGTAGCTAGAATCTGAGCAGCCACGGCCGTTATCCTCCCAAGGCGGTGGAAATCGGGCTACTTTTTGGTACCCCCTTTCCTGCCTAGTCGACGGAACTACGTGTAGCAAACCCTTGCTCGCGCTAGAGGTCGTTCGAGGACAGGTTTTGGGCGAGGAACGGCGTTTGCTCTCGAAATGGGTTCACAGAGAGCCCAACGACAGGGAAAGGTGCGGAAGCTACCCAGCCAGTCCCC
>LD346294.1:22015-34851 GCA_001465055.1 Ptychodera flava
CGACTTTTCTATATAAATGAACACACCTGTGTCATCACAGACGGCCTATAATTATCCTCGCTAAGAGAGTGACAGAGATAGAGAGAAAGAGAGAGAGAGAGAGAGAGAGAGAGAGAGAGAGAAAGAGAGAGACAGAGAGACAGAGAAACAGAGTGAGTGAGAAGGATGGGGATGAATAGATTAAGTGTTGTATTTGATTTGATTTTGATAAAAGTTAAAATTTTACAAAATTGTAAATATCAGACCTATGTAATTCTAAGTATGTTGAAGATCGTATTGGAAAATGCGATGACTAGTTAACAAAAGAAAATTTAACAGGAGAAAATTGCATATTTTAGCATCTTTGGAGTTAATGAGCACTCTTAGCCACTAGGAAAAAATGTATGCATGGAAAAATTACCTTTTGTCCTGATAGGTGTATCATTCCTTTCGCCACGTCGATAGCAAATGAATAGAGAATATTTTGGTCATTTGTGAGATTATTTCCTCGAAGCCCTTTGAGATATGAGCACAGGTCCCCGCGGGAGGCATACTCCATGAGCAAATATGCCGGACAACCTGTAATACCGAAGGAAACCGCTTTACATATCCAATCTCGGTTGTACATAAAGATTTTAGTACGATTCACTTTGTTGAAGAATGCTATGGTTTGAACACATTGTCCTCTGCCAGAAAAACAACGATTCCAATTCATACGTTCAGAGGACAAAAAAGCAATAGACAAAGTACTGACATTATAAACACACACAGATACACAGACAAATAGACAGAGAGACACACACTCATACATACATACATACATACATACATACATACATACATACATACATACATACATACATACATACATACATACATACATACATACATACATACATACTGGGTTATTGTTGATGTTTTTGCAACTTTTGATTATGTCGTCAATGATTACTTACCTTCTAGGGAGCAACATCCTACAAACTTGATAATGTTTTCGTGTTGAGGTAGACTCTTGAAGAATTGTATTTCGCTGAGAATTTGACCATTGGCCGTAACATCATTATTGTCTAAAAAAGAATGAGACTATTTATAATATGCCTTTTTTATTTTAACTTATTCTGGTTTGATAAGATAATAGGTCGCACATAGTTTCGTATAGGTGCAGTTAATTAACATCTATGGCACTATAAGGGAACAAATACTGCGCTCATTGTCAATTGTACTCAAGGTAAATGTTGCCATTAAGGTTTCTTTTAGTCTCTTACAAAACATCATGTAGTCAAACTCCCATTAACATGCCGCGTTTCGATTAATTCACAGCTTTTGACATCTTGATTTAGTTTTTCTCAACAATATGTATTGATAGCCGGGATAAAAAAATAATATCTGACATGTTGATGTTAGTATTTTTTACCTCCTGCATAGACTGTAAATATCTACTCGAAGGATTAATTTTATAAAATGATGATGGAGATTGATAACATGACACGCAACAATGAAATACTGACATACAAATTATTATGAACAGTTTGAAAGGACAAATAATCTGCACCTATATGGAATTTTCTTTATCACAAGTCTCATTTTTTCAATGATAGGAATTCATTTCTAAATAACTAGAAACCACTGTATGTCAGTCGAAATTCGCAGTTGTTTTGTTTTTAAACGATGACACTGTAAAATAATTTAAATAAATACCCTTCGTTTTCTTTATAGCAACGAGACTGGAGCCGTCGATTCCATCAACAAACCATGCCTGTCCTTTGGCTATCTCGTGAAATCTTCCAGTCCACAGGCTGTCCGTTATATGTGTATTCATCCTTGCAATTTCGGGACACGTGCTACCTGGTATCATGTACCTCGAAACACTTGTACTTTGCTTTTCGAGGACAGCATAGCGCGGACCATTGCTTACTGATTGATGGCAAGTGGGTTGGAGATCCGGTTCCGCATAGTGTTCTGTGTCTCCATCTGTCAGCTCAGTCGCACGATAACGCCCAACCCGTAAGTCTGAAATGCAAGCCAAAGTAGAGTTTGAGTAGAGTACAATTAGATAACGACCTAAATTTTACAGGTATACAAATACTACTGCCATGTTTCGAATGATGTATATATGGTATGTTTGTCAAGACACTTATTTAGCTTGTCCACTCAATTAGATTAAGCCGCAAGCTGCATAAAATATCAGAGGTACGCATGGTTATTTTGTACCTAATCTAATCAATGTTCCAACGAAAAGCCAACGGACAGCGTTACTAACTGATGCCCATAAATATAATATATATTCACTCTTAATCTTCAAGCCACACTCCCAACTACTGTTTATATAACTCAAAATCCTACACGAGAAATTGCCAGGTTACTCACGATATTTATTTCTACGATTACGTAGATTCATGCCTAAGATGAATCCAATGCAAAGCAATGCGAGAAAGACAGCTGCTCCGATGACCACACAGTAAGTCGTTGCCTTTCTGGACCTTGACCTTATTGAACAGTGCAGATATTCGTCTATCAGAAAAATGTAAATCAAGACAGAAAAATTGACCCATTCAGGACGTAATGTACGTTAAAACATTCCCCATGAAAATAAAGAATACTAACCTAGCGCTTTAATCAGGTATCGTCATTTGTATTGTACAAGCATACATTTATATCTGCATGAGACGTTCTGACTCTATTATGAAAACATAATATACAAGATGCATACAGACGTGCAAAAACACACAAAAGCGTAGATAAATTATTATGCATTTTACAATTCGTATTTTCATTCGTCAAACGCACATGATCAATGTGCACAGGCATCAACCTGATCATCATTCCATCAACAAAAATATACACATGCTAAATTCAAGACTGTAATGAGTTAAGGGTTGTAGCATTAAATTTCACCTACCTATAGGATTTATTGTAAGATTCTCACTTGTGCTGCTACCAAGGTCATTAGAACTAACGACAGCCACGGTGAAAGTTGCACAATGGTTCGCAAGAGTGATTTCCACAGAACTGCCATTTTTGGAATTCGATACCAAAACATCGTCTGAAGACACTTGCCAACAACGAACAAGGAATGACTGTCTGAGGCCACCATCGTAGCCTGGAGTCCACGTGACACGAATGAAGTCCAGTGTTCCATTCACGCTGATATTGCAGACTGGATCTGGCTGGGCTGTCGAAGTCATAAGAAAATACTAAACGCTAAACTTCTTCTTATGAAAAGTACCGCGCATTTGCTTATTTTGAGAAGCACATGCTACTCCATGAGTATATGCCAACAATCTAATCTTGACAAGCATATAACAAAATATACAAATAATTAACTTAAATCATTAGAAAAACTGAAATTTATTACTTATAAATATGTTGTTTGGTCTTTTTTTACGTTCTGTTGGCATTAATACATGGGGAAAAGGAACATGTAGGTTGAGCATTATTTTTATGCACGTATCCTTAAACTAACATCAACATGAAATACTTAGTTACAACTAACCTTATTCGATCTTATCAGATAAGTCAGGTGCAGCCAAAAGAGCTATTCATCGAAAAGGCTATTCCAGGAGCAATATTTGAGGGCAGGGGAAATTATAATATAGCTTGTGCAGGGGACATATTTTTAGGTGGCAGGGGAGCAAATTTTAGTTTTTTTGTCGGGCAGGGCAAATATCGGTCGGTTTTCCCGGGGACAGAGCTTTGCGAAAAACGAGGAGAGGGGGAGCTACTTTTAAAACGGGTCAAGGGAAGTTGAGCCATGGTGTTTTCAGGGGAATTTTTTTTCACAGGGCAGGGGAAAATTGACAGATTTTTTCTTCACAGGGTAGGGTAGCTCCATGTCTGCAGGGGAAATGGAATGACATTTTTTTTGGGGGGGGAATTTTTTGCCGGGCAGGGGAAATCGGCAAGTTATTTTCCGCCGTAGGGCAGGGGAGCTTCAAAAATTGAAAGCGGGGAGGGGAAACAGGCAAAAATAAGTGGGGAGAGGGTAAAAATGAAGTTTGAGTGCGGGAGGGCAAGTCGAAAAGTTTTCTGTGGGAGGGCAAATTATGAACAGCTAGTTAATTACCCTCATGACTTAAAATTAGTCAGTTCACATTACTTGTCATGCACAATATGTCCCGTCATAGTAAAGACCCCTTTAAAAGTGCATTGTTCGTTGGCTGCACCTGATAAGTTGTCTGAGCATGAAGGTAAAACGATTACTGACGACTTACTAGGTGCCTTCACGACCACATTCTGTTGTGTAAAGACGCTTTCATCTAATCCAGTGAAGAACTTGTAGCTAAGAACACAATGGTGATCAGTTTGAAAGTTTGAGTCGCTACCATCAGCTAGGTACATGCTAGAGTTGAGAAACTCATGAGTTGCTACTTTCCATCGATACTCTAAAACTGACGCCGTATCGTTTCCTTGAAATTGACACTTCATAGTCGTATAACCGGTTCCATTCAAATGAACTATTTCAAGACCATTTATTAGCTCTGAAACAAAAAATATAATGACATGAACAATCAAAAGAAAAGAACAACACAGCAAGTAGCAATCGACGTGATATGATAGAGCATTGGTCAAACATGGAGAGATACACAAATATCCGATAAATAAATATCGGCACAATAGATACAATAAAGCAGTTTGATAACACAAAAAAATTGTAGTTAATTAGTAGTTGAATGGCATGTGGTTTCAAAATGCAACATTCACTTTCAAAGAATTTGAAGTTATCACAAATAAATAATTTTTAATTAAATGTTTAGATGAAAGTTACCAGCGTTTGATCTGCAGGGAAAATATTGATCAACATCACATCCAACACTTGCGTCCTTCGTATTTAAATATTCCCCATTCACAGCTTGGCTTGACGACGTCGAACACTTCGTGTAACCATCTACGAAAAATCATGATATTAATAAGTAACTATTAAGTGAACCTCTCAAAATATAAATGAGGCAAGACAGTCAGTGCCCCGGCGGGTTAAGGTTATTTTTATAGACATACGGTGTGTTAACGTTGTTTCATCAGAATTCCTCGTAAAGCTTCGTAGTTGCTCGTATCAACTGACGTAAAAGTGAATTGGAAACTTAAACAGCATTTCGTGAGATCTTACCGAATATGATAACGGTAGCATTAGCCTTGTCTGTAACGTGTGGGTGTATGCACTTCCATAGTCCGGCATCATCGACCGTGGCGTTTTTGATAATGAGATCCACCTCTCTGCTGAGTTTGTCCACACGGGTATCGCAGCATTGGTTTAATGAGCTGCCGTTTCTATCCTCAGTAAAGACCTTGTCCGAACCACCTTTTTGTTCTTGATACCAAATCGGAAAGATATCTGTATCTAAATTCTCGACTTTACACTTCAGGTATACTGTACTCCCTATTTCCGCAAGAACTTCACCAGGCACTACGTTCAAGCGGGTCAAGGATTGCACTGAAAAACACGATTGGCAACGCGTTTATCTCTGATCAGATGCCAAGAAACTGTTCTAATCCATATCTTGGGGTTAGCACTGAAACCAAGATGAATCAATCAGGGCTACAGTCTAATCATACAAGATCTTTATAGATCTATGATATTATTCACCGTTGAAAAAGATCGATGAAAAAGAAATTTACCAACCGACGGTGTTGACTAGGTCAAAGTACTTCGAGGAAAAAAAGATGTGATGTGCAGTCTATTGCTGCGAAACCTACTGAGTTGCGATGTAAACATATTTTCTACTTAACATGGCCGCGAAATATTTATAATTAAATCTTTGCTTTTGTTTGATGATAACGTGTGGATGCAGTCATGAGATAACTTGATACATTAATGTCATGCATGTTGCCGTATAAAATTATAAGAAATTTAGTGGTAGCCGTGACTTGTTGACAGGAATAGGGGGAAAACATTTTTTTTTATTTCAACGATAAACTTATGTGGTTTTCAAAATGTGATCATCCAGAAATATTCGCCACTGTTTAGAAGTTGTTTTGCTCATATAAGGAAACAAATTTAGGGACGAGGACAGAGGGCAAAGGACAATTCAAAAAAATCGTCACAATTGCGTTTACAAATGGTTACTATGATGCAAAAAGGAAACAAATAATCCACAAATTATCCGTGAATGGCTACACGACCCGGTAGTCATGTCAACAATAGACACAATTTCAGCACATTCTATCTTGTGAAATCATTGGCGTTACAGACGTTTCCAACCGGTTAAATATAAAGAACCGTTGAAACGTTGATCTTAAATATTCAATATTCAATAAAAATATACATGAGGGTCATGAATACATGCATCGGGGAAAGCAGAGACGTTGCCGGAAAGGTAGCGGTATTCACAGCAATATGAAAGAGTTACCCATGGGTCAAAAGGGGGAAAATGGAACAACATATATATTGAAGGCAATTATGAAATATACACAAACGAATAATTAGAACTGAAAGTATTCAGAGAGAGAGAGAGAGAGAGAGAGAGAGAGAGAGAGAGAGAGAGAGAGCGACCTACCATACTGAGACAGAGTCAAAGCCAAGAAAATAGGAATCGCGAATTCCATACTAAACTGTACCATTGACCACATGCCTCTGCTGACGGACGTTAAATGGCAGGGAAACACATATCCTGTCATTTTTCTAATACGCAAGCACGTGACATGGGAATTCCCTAATAAGCGTCGCACACGCCTGCGTTCAATGACATATCACGACCTTGTAAATTATTAATTATGCCTTTTGTATCATTATACCTTTATTGATGTACTTAATGGACATGGTCTTGTTGTCGTGATTGATATAAAACCTGCTTTTTTATGAAGTCAGGAAAAATTCCAAAGGACACAAGAGGAATATATATTGCTATTTTATCCGTGTTCGATAAAGAACTGAAATGAACATTGCATTAACCTGAAAATATCATCGCTATACAATTTTAAATTTTGAAACGCAAATAATGAACTAAATAAAACGCGATAAAACATTTATGACATATTTAAATTGAACCAATATTAACTCAAAAGTAACGTGAAATATACTTTCAAACATTATACTCTGTATCTCGCTAAATTATATTTATATATAAATATATATATATATATATATTTATATATATATATATATATATATATATATATATATATATATATATATATATATATATATTAATATAAGCAATAGGTCTTTACATCGTCATTAAAATTATTATATTAAGTGAATAAACATATTATACTGTCCCTGTTTTCACATCGTTCTTCAAGTTTATGCGTGATGTGTGAAACAGTTTATAGATTGTGAGAATTTGTGAAAAGCATTTAAATAGTTTCTTTCTCGAATGGTATAACAATTTGTACAGAACAATATTATCAATTAGACTAGTTTGGCATATGAAGCAGCCATTCCTTTTAATGAAGTTGTACAACGTTGCTTTTCTTCATTCATTTTCAACCAGGTTATTTGCAACACAGTATATCATAGTTAAATAGAAACATAACTGGAATTGAACAGAATCGCTAAAGATAAAAAGGTCATGTAGTATTCAGAAAATGTAACGTAAATTGTAAAGCCACGAAATGATTGTTGTACTTTGCTATCAAAACAAAAGATTAAACCAGTGATTCATAGCTTGCATGAATCACTAGAAGCATAACAATTGCTTACTCACTGAAATCATGTTAATAACGTATAATGTGTTTTAGACAGCGAAATATGCAAAAATAATTAATATAAATTACAATATCACTGTAATGTAATTAAAACTTGATGTTAAACGTACTTTCATATACCATGATCTTTATTTAAAAGAAACCGGTATTTAACTTTTCAAGTCAACTAAATCGTAAATGATGTAATAAATCTTGTTGTTTAGTCTATATCTGCGATTATGATTACAACAGGTTGTTTGCTATATTTTAACAAAATCATTCGCATTCGTATAATTCAAGTTTCTATTCACAACATCCACCAAACTGTCTGTAGCATTTGGCTATTTAAACAAAAAAGAAAAAAAAGGAAAAGAAAAAGCACTCATAATTACATTGAAACATCGATGATATATCTATGTGTTACATAGTCATCCGCTTTTAAACGGCCTGCGTCATAAAGCGTTTCAAAATAAAGTCTCTTTTTTACTTTATTGATAGATTGTAGAAAAAAAGTCCAACGGCAATACTTTTTAGGAGAAAACAGACAAAATAAGTAAATATTATAAGAAATCTCTTCAGAGTAATTTTCCATATGTTGACAAGTTGTGGTTGCTTAGCATTTGAAAAATGTTGTTGATTTTGCATTGGGTTACATTTTCGTGAAAAACGTACAAAACGGAACACAAAGAGCAATAAATGATTCCATCGTAATAAGAAATTAAGAACATTAAGTGATACATACTTTTGATTAAAAATAATGGAAACGTTTGACAATTAAAGCATTGTTCATGCAATTAATTGGTTTAGTTGTAAATTTTGAACCCGATATTGGAACGCCAAGAGTGACGTATAAACTCAGTTATTCGTAACTACTCAAACTCATAAAATTACGCTCTGACAATCTTAGTACTAACCCGGCGTGAGTAACTGCTTAGCTGATTCATTAATCCAGAGATCTGGTACAATGTCATGGAAGACACTACCTTTTACATTTCCTGAAGTAGGATATATTCATGTTATGTTTATAATTCATTAAACCTCTGATGTGCGAGAATATCTAGCCAGTCTTATCCTCAGGGAGAATCGCTTCTTTACGGAGAGAGAGAGAGAGAGAGAGAGAGAGAAAAGAGAGACAGAGAGAATTAGAGAGACAGAGAGAGACAGAAAGATAGAGAGAAAGAGAGAGACAGAAAGAGAGAGACAGAGAGAGAAACAGAGACACAGAGAGACAGAGACACAGGGACAGACACGCAGGGACAGACACACAGATAAAAAGGCCGAAAAATACAGGCAGTTAAGGACAGTCAGACAGAATGAGAAGGTCAGAAAGAATTCAGAGAGAAAGTGAAAGAGAGACATTGAGAGAGACAGAGATGAAGAAGGGTAAATGTGTCAATGTAAATAGCTTACCATTTATTGGCAGTCTTCGAAAATATATTAATAGATAAGTCATCACATACAAACATACATACATACATACATACATACATACATACATACATACATACATACATACATACATACATACATACATATAAACGTAATGAAATTTCTAACATTCGTGTGTTATGTGGCCGTTAAAATATACTAACCTTTCCTCCTGACACCTGTTGAATTAATTGTTGCTTGACTTGCTTGAATGTTGGCCTCGACTCAATTCTCTTGTGCCAACTGTTAGTCATTAAGTTGTACCTGTGACGTCATTGAAATGAGAAGTCAAAGAAGTCATTTGCCAAGCCATCACAATCATCACCATCATCATCATCATCATTGTTATCAATGTCATTATTATCATCAGCAGCAGCAACCACATGGTCATCCTAATCAGTTTAACTTTTCATCTTTATTTAATTAGCATTATTGTTACTCCATTTTTAAACGTACAGAAGTACCCGATTTAAAATGTTGAGAATTATTTATGTCACTTACGTTTCTAATGGACAGTGAATTGGCCTTTTTAGTCTATAGCCCTTGGGCACTTTATCGTAGACATCCTTTTCCGACATGCGTTCGTATGGCATACCACCTGAAACAAATGATAGAACATTTCATAAACAAAATAGTTCACTTATATCTCTCGGGACCTCGATTATACACATTGCCAAGCTGCAAAGCACGCCGGGACTGGCATTGTTCATTGCCGTGGGACTACAACCTTCAATTTACATCAGCTCTCGAAAGAATGAAACCGTGTTGTACTGTACAGGACACAATTTAAGTTTCACATTTTTTGAATAAGCGTAATCGTATGTACATTGGGTCAAAATGAAAAGCCAAGCAAGATACATTTCAATTGTTTGATTTCAAGCGTATCCTGTTAATGCACTGAGCAGGAAAATCTTAATCATATTATAATAAATTGTCAAGTATATACGAAATATTTTAATTGAGCTGTGCCGATATAGATATTGTATATACTTACCTTGGGTAAAGAGTTCCCACATAAGGATTCCAAAAGCCCACATGTCACTCTCTGTACTGAATTCCTTGAATGTCAACACCTCGGCGGACATCCATTGATAGGGAAAGTCTTTCTGTAGGAATCAGACATATTGGTACATGGTAACGGATAATGTGGACGGATGAAGATATCTTAGCTTGCATTATCTAATATAAAATATGTCTGATATGCATAATGATCGAAAGTGACAAACGACACTTACCGCCATAATGCTTAGCACTCTGTTAGAGTCGATTACACCGCTTGAATACGTAAAATTGGCAATCTTGCACCGATTTCCCTTGAAAACTAAGATATGCTTTGCTGCAAGATATCTGTGTACTACCTGGAACAAGAATGATATCGAATTATATAGACACAAAGTGTTAGAAACACTGTAGGTTGACTCGGACTAGTTTATGCTTGATGTAAAAAAGAATAATACAATTGAAGATATTTTGTCATAGAAGGGGGTCATCCTGTCGATTAAACATCTGACTTTTTCTACCAATTAATTGCCCGAAATAACATCCTATCCTAACTGTACTTTTCTATGCGACAGGTCAGTAGGAACATACCGGTTACAGAAAACAAAATAACGAAAAGAAAATGAAAGAATGAATGACAGAAAAGTTAAGGTTAATGAGACATGTTTACAGTTTAGAAATCGTGAGATAGGTAGACATCATAAGTGGCTTTCTGTTTCCTTATTTTTTCTTTTTGTTTGTTGAACTGATCATTTTTGCAGGTTTCTAGCTTGGTTCAGGTCTGTGCACTATTTTCCTTCCTGGCATGCAATTATTTACCGTGTTTCATGGACCTTTTTAATGTGACAGGTACTCTTGTTCCCCAATACATTTTTAAAAAGACTGTAACTTTGAAAACAATGCTCCTTATATTGCTTATCAAGCTGAAACTTTCTATCTGTACACGAACTTTAACAAACAAACAACAACAAAAAACTCATCGAGGGTAAACATACCTGTAAATCTGCCAGATGAGCCATACCATTTGCAACATCGATTGCGTAATAAAAGAGGTTTCGACGATAATCGGAGGCGGATGAAAGGTCCTGCTTATTCTTTGTGAGGAACGTTTTGAGGTCTCCGTAAGAGGAATATTCCGTTATCAAATATGGAGATAAGCCTGTAATAAGTGTAAATTATGCAATTTTTTATCGGTAGTTTCAAATATAAGCTTAAAATTTAACATGGTTTGATACAGATGTAGCTCAGAGTAAAAGCTTAGCCCACTGCTGGATTTAACTTACACATATAAGAACAGCCTCATAAATATCTAAGATTTTCAATTGAGCAAACTATTGTACGTGCAGAATGTAAATCACTGCTTTCATACTAGCACGCTTACCTATTTCTCTGCAGCAACCAAGCATCTTGGTGATGTTCTTGTTTACAGGGAGTGACTTGTAGAACTCGATTTCATGAAATATCAGTTCATTACTGTCACAGTCATTATTTGCTGTCATAAAATGAATCGACATGATCACACGGCTAACATTTGTCATACAAAACATGATTCGTATGTTTAAGAGGCACACTTTACAATGCACAATAATTCTTCATTCAAGTAATTGAATATATACAAACGCAATGACAAATCAGAGATTCTCGATACTCACAAATTCGCATATTTAAGTGCATTTTTGTTTTTAATGGTAACACATGGAAATATAAGGGTACGAAATCAGCACAAGGTTATGGAGTCAACAGTCAAGTTCATAAATTGAAAAACCTATTCCGCCTAAAATGTTTGCTTGGTACCTTTTGACGTTTTTACTACCACTTGGACGGATCCATCTTTGCCACCAATGAACCAGGCTTCCCCTTTGACGATCTGATGAAAGGTGCCGTTGTGAAGGACATCGGTAATGTGTATACGTTCTCTTGGTACATCAAATATATGTTGGCCAATTTTCATGTACGCTGTCGATTTGCGCTTTGCTGGCAGCGGTAAAGTGTATCGGGCGTCACTCTTTAACCTCTAAAAGTTAACGAAATTAGAGAATAGAACAAGCTGAATTTTATAAAATAATATAACTTTTAGGAGTAAAAGTGATGCTCAAAATAGATGATAGTTCACATTACTACCATCTTTATTCGAAAACATTTAAAGTTAAAGCTAGACGCCCGCGGAGAGATATAAGTAACACACAGTAGATATTCATCAATATGGGAAGTAGCAACATGCGCGTGTGTAAGAACAAGCAATAAACCTGTGTTTTATTTTTCAATACAGGAAATGTCAATACGGATACTGACACTAAACTTTATCATGCGAGGTAGATGCTCATGGATTACCAAGTGGCAATGTTGGCCGCTAAAAGAGGGGCATTATTGGCAGCAGGATAGGAGCGCAGTTTATCTCGGTACTCTCTCTCTCTCTCTCTCTCTCTCTCTCTCTCTCTCTCTCTCTCTCTCTCTCTCAAAAACAAAACAAAACAAAAACAAATAACTAGTTAATTTACCCTTTGGCGAAATACATCAGTACTCGCTGCCTCCTGGTATTCATTTTTCCTCGTTGCAGGAATTTCTTCATAATCTCCAAGATCCATGCTTCCACCTTTGCAATACACAAACACAAATACACGAATACGCTTTTAAAGAAAAATACATAATTTTATAAAATGTAGATTAAGTATTATGTATTTTTGTTCCCATTTCTGTATGTCTGCTAGTATTTCTGCATTACTAGGCTGCATAACATAAAGTTGTTGGAAGATTCATAGGCATATGTATATATTTTATGTCCTCAGTCTATATGTATATATGTATGTATG
>LD346294.1:34891-55886 GCA_001465055.1 Ptychodera flava
GTATGCAAAAGTCTATGGTAGATTTCTTAAAAATGAGGCGTTTTAGGAAATTACCTGCATCTATGGTAATTCTCACTTCGTCGTAAATAGGTTCATCATTTCGAAATATAGCACCTGAAACATTAAATCACGCGAATCAATTAAAATGGTGCGAAATACATAGAAAACTAACAGTGGGCGTTTCTTGGTAGTGTTTTCAAGCAAGTCTATGTCACTACAAACTTCTGTGACCCCTGCATTAGTGACATTTTAGTACGAGTTTTGTACTGGCTTTTTGTGCATAGTACACGGGTGATTTTTAACATTCAATGGGCTTGTGAAGCAAGTTTATGTTTCTGTCGAGTACAAGAGATCATTTTTTTTTATTTTAAGTTGCGTTGAGATATGTTGTGTTTATGACTTGTCCTATGAGTCCACAGGTTATCTGTATTGACTAAGCACATATGACAAAGTGAGCAATCAATCGTGGTGATAAACGTCGCTTGTTATCATAGCCTTTCAAAACCTATGCGATCAAAGTCCTCTGGCTTGAGTACATGGTGTCATGGTACAGCTATGCGAAACACGACCTATTAGTTTCGTTAACGATTCGAGAGCAGACTTAATGCTGTTTCATATTACTGGAGATGGTACCACAAAGACCTGCTGAGCAAATTTCCTTTGATCTTGAAACAACCTAATTATAAAAAAAACATTCAAACATGGCTGGCATTAACCTTTTTCCAGTTCTATAGATTTCTGTATCGATGACATGTACAGGTCGTGATCAAATTATGACCACACAGCTATAAATCATTAATGTCAGCTGAGCTGAACATTTCTCATTAGTAAAATAAACTTGTGTTAAATCATGGTTTCGAACAAGCTTTTTCAAGATAGCAGTTATTGAGTTTCAATGTGTATTGACAGCGCAAAGACGGGCGTGATTTGTATATTTAACACATGAGATACTGTACAGATAGTTACCGATCCGATTCAAAAGAGATTTTGACCTGCACCATTATGTCATTTTGCGAATCACAAAGTTCGGTAGGCAATCATGTGTCTGATACAAAAACAATACATGGCTCGACCGCGGTCATCAGGCACTTGAATCCGCCATGACATCATGAAGAGAAAAGCTTTCTATTAAGTTGAATGCCCGCAACCTTTATACAAATAGTATAGTAGTGGTATCGTGTACAAGTTTACCTTTGTACACAAAATAAGGTCTGTGGTCTACTTTTAGACAAAGCATGCATTGACGGCTTTATATTTGAAATGGCTGTTTAAATTTGCCCTTGGAAGATTCAGAACATATTTTCGGCAAGATGTTCGTAAGCGGCTTCATTGGGTGTATAACAAAATTTGTGAGAAAAAAATGTTGTGTCTTGTCAGATCATTGCATGGTTTGCAGTGTCTTAGTGGAAGAAATTCTCCTCGCTTTGTTATTCTGATGTTGACCTTGCTAGAACAACTTTCGCTTGTGTAATTGCTTAGCCTATTTCTTTATACCTGTATTGCAAGGTGTACTCCTTCCTTAACTTAAAATCCCAATTTTCTCTTCGGGATAACCGTCAATGAAAAATGTTTAGTTGTTTGGCATTTCGCAAATCAAGTTCTATTTGTATCATCGAAATATATCCGACCATATATATCACATTTGTTCAGTAACGTATTATACGTATAAGAAAGAATTACGCTACAGTAGTTTACAGCGTACCAGTTATAAGTTGTACTCAGAAGTTTATTACGAGAGGAAGATTAATCAGACTTGTCTTGTTAATCACATCGTAGCTCAGTATCTTGATGAGTAAAATATGAAAACACTATTTTAAACAGCCAAACTCCTCGAAGAAACCACTGCGAGTGGCCTTAAAGTCACTACAAATAGTTGCCATGAGAGTACTCAATTAAAAGTACTAATGCTTACCAAATGTATACCTCTGGCTTCTTCTATTTACACGACGGATTCCGTAGTAGACAAGAACTATGAATATAGTCCCGGCTATCAATGGCAAGAGTATCACTAAAACAAGTAACGTATGATTTTTCGTCTCTTCTGTAGCTTGAATAAAAACAAGGAACAGAATAAGACGAAAAGAATGACACTAGTATATGCATTATTATAATCATCAATAAAGGCTGCAGAAGCATCACTGGGAAACATGCTTGATACAACAATATACACACATAAACTGATTCTGTACACGTGTCAAATACGTTAAGTATACACGCATGTATACTAATAAAATGCAAAACTACAGTGTACGCTTAGTGTGCAAAGATCTGCATTACGTATACTCATGATATGCATAGATATACGCTGCGCATATCAACGTATTTTAATGTTCCATTTGCAAAGATATACGTTGCGTATGCAATTAATAATTATTGTGTTCCATATACGTCGATATATATAAATATGCTACGCGCATGTGAAGCATTTTGTCCGTTTCATCAGCATCAGTTTTAGTTACTACTACTACTACTACTACTACTACTACTACTACTACTACTACTACTACTACTACTACTACTACTACTACTACTACTACTACTACTACTACTACAAACTACTTCACCTGGAACAAAACCGTGCACTATCCTGTCATAAATTCAAACTGGTCAATTATGATATTGTGTACTATTTTACTTGTTAACGTTACCATTTGTAGATTTCCCTGTCGGATTGCTCTGTTTACACTGCTCCCTGTAGTAATCAACATCCACTTGAAATGTTTTCTTTTCCTTTGGCGTTTTGCCCGGTGTCCAGGTCACCGTGATGAGTTTAGGCGTGCAAGTGTGGACTACCTTGGACCTTCTTTCTCTTTCCATTTGTGTAATCTTGCTAATGTTGACGACAGTATCCATACCCGTACATTTCATTAAACGACTCACCGTTGAATCTCCATCACTATCTGTACTTGTGTTAGTACTCGCCATAGTAAGACTGACCGCAAAGTCAAATTTTACTTCGTCTATTTGCCATTTGATTATGATATGATCAGCAGTGCAAGTCAGGTTGATGGCTTGTATAGTAGCTGGTATCAGAATGACATGTTTGACTCTTTAGTCATTTGAATTCACATTTTAAAACAGATGACAAACGCGTCTTTTTTATTTTGAATGAACCGAAAGTGTTCATAGAAAGCATCACTAACAAACGTAACAATAAACCGACAAAACGCCGGTAATTATCACTAAGGACTCTCATTTAAGGCTGCTGAAGAGGTCAGAGCGACATGTGTATTCAAATTCCAAGAAGAAGCAAGTTATTTTACTTAAAGGTGTTTAATGACTCAAAATGTTATCGGGGAGAGAACTCTTTTAACATATTTTGAGATATTGCATGCCCAATGTTAATTGCAATTGCAGTTGATTATTAGCGGGTTCCCGTCCTTCACACCTATGCTCATTTTGGTAGTCTGTCTTACTGCATAGGCTGCCCTTGCACTGAGCAGGGATGTTCCTGTACACTCATCTTTTTTTTTTCTCTACTATTTAAAAGAAAACAAAACTTTAAAACAGCGACTGTACGAACAAAGTTGCCTTGCAAGCACAATTTAGTGCCAAGCAACAGCCAAGCGACAAAAATGAATACAGAGTCTGAAGGAATACATGTTAAAATGCCCTAAACTTGTGGACAATACTAAATATCGATCGTATCTATCATTTTGTGCGATGATCTACAACATGACTAGGACAACAATAGCGAATGCCTCTGGTATTTTGAATATTAGGGTATATAAAAATGTATCGTGTACGTTTTAAGAAACCATCAAGATTCAAGCATCGATCCTGGACAATTTGTACCAAGAAGCCTTTTCAATCCATTACAGGTCCGAATATGCAACGAGATACATCACCTTCTGTAACTTTAAATACACAGGTCACTCTTTCTGATGAATATATATAACGAATAGACGAAGCCAATTAAACGAGACTCACCTACTGAAGTGGCCGACACTGTGGTAAAGGTAACAGCGCACAGATAAAACCAACAGCAAAGAAGTTTCACATACTTCATACTAGTCGTTTGTACGCATACAACTTGACGACGCTCGGTCTAAAGTGGTTAGGTAAAATGAAATACTGACTATAAACCATAATATATTATAGTAATACATACACTGTAACATAAATAAAACTCTTATAGGAAATTCTTAATTTCTAAATAAAGTAGCGGTGTGTTTCAGGAGTATTTTCATGATAATAGTCTCAACTATTTATTACGACCTATTAATTTGATTTAATTACAATTGCATCAATTCCTTTTTCACGATTTTAGACAGGATATTGAGACCAAGGTATTCTTGTTTAGTCGTCCCTGTGATGACTGCAATAAATATTTTAAAAACGTATTCTTATTATTTAAAAGGCCATGGAAGTTGACAAAGGCAGCATCATTTAAAAACTGTCATACAGAATGAAAGGTCTCTTAGTTTATAACGCCGAGAAATGAATATAAGCTTCACCATGCTAAAGATACGTAAGGGGCGCAGTTGGCTTAGATAACTTCTTATCTTTTAATAATTTTCGAATGAGACAAAGCTTATTGGTATCAAAACTAGTGAGACGGGGATATACATCCAAAAGACTCGTGAGGATTTTCAAAAATGTCTACGGTCGATATGATGACATTGTGGCCAAATATGAAACCACTGTCACTCAAATGATTAGCGACAGCATTCCCGGCTTTGACTTATTACAGTGATTCATATACTGTATCACTTCACACAATATTTAGACAATTTTTGCACCAATCCTGACGGGTGTAGCATGCTAGTAGGGTACGCTTTCCCATTCCGGACACCTGGTACCACCACTAACTATCAGTGGTTCAGGATGATCCTACCTAAATTTGTAAATCTCAAATGTCCCATGGACCCGGTAATGTATTACCGTGAATGAAAATGATTATTGGACCAGTTTAATGTCATATTAATAAACTGAGGGAAGAAGATGTATCGCAATTTCCTAAACAGCATTCATAAACATAAACGAAATTACCAGCTCATGTTTTAAAGTTAACTGCGCGGGCAAATTTGTTCGATTATCAGAATATTCCTTGATTCCTTGATTCCTTGTGAAATACATACTTAAATGCTGCCACTACCTCGTTCTTTAACACTTTTTTAATGAAAGATAGGAATACTTCATGACTGAAGTTCGCATTTCACTGAACAAAATGCTTGATATACAACAATATATACACATATACTGATTATGTACATGTGTCAAATACGTTAAGTATACACGTACTTATACTTAAAATTACAAAACTACAGTGTACACTTAGTGTTCAAAGATCTGCATTACGTATATTCATGATCTAAATAGAAATACTCTACGCATGTCAACGTATTGGCATCCATGTACAAAAATATACATTGCGTATGCAATTAATATTGTGCTCCATATACGTCAATGTACGTAAGTATTCCAAGCGTATATCAAGCATTTTGTTCAGTGTTTGTTTTATCATATATGACATGTGTAGAAATTTGTTTATATTTTGAAGCATATAAAATCAGAAACAGGGAACCATCTATACTTCTCATTTAACTAACTGAAGCATAAATATTCATCATACAATTACTAGAAAATGCTCATTTTACAGTAAGAATTTACTTGTACCCGTATGTACACATAGTACACGGAAGCAACGATTTCAGGTACTGTAATGGTACTTTAACGACTTGCTGTACATTTTGCTTAAAACACATGCTAACCGGTGTAAGTTATTCAATGAAACTACGTGAAATACGGCCCTATTGGTGAGATGTAGGTTAATTCTTAATGTTGGCGTTCCATATTTATGACAGATCAGCAATTACACGGAATTGGTGATAGTACAAGTTATTACTACAACACCCTAGCCTGGTTACTGTGACGAAACAATTACAGGCCAGGCTAATTGCCAATATGGTATCAAACAATATGTCTTTGTATGCGTCACGTCGTCCTGTAGGTATATCTGTAACATACCTCTAGAGAGCCATTTCACAGTCCTTGTTTGTAAACATTGATGTAGGCTGGCCGCAACATGGAAGGCAGAAATGCCGGACAGATACAGCTAAAAATGCGAAATGCACCAGAGGGTCTGAACTTCAGATATTGACACGCGTTTGCCATTCACGAGCGAATTCAATTAACACTCTTCATGTACTTACAAATTTACGTCAGTGTGTCAACTAGACACGGCTCTGGTATGTGTTACATACAGGTACCTCTATGTTAAAATATTTAGATTTGAGGTAGGACAAGAAAACAAACATTCATGTTTGCGACCTTTACTCGAGGCCCGGTATTTAAAGATATAGGTTTTCGACGCCTAAGGGATATCGGGAAATACAATTACTATAAAGCATAGCAGTTGACATTGACTTTAAACAGTTGCATACTCTTGACTAGAATGTTCTTGTGACATTAATTGTATGGCATTAATTGTCTGACACACGAGCAAGGTTAGCTATGACTAAGTTAGACGCCAATCCGCTGTTTATAGAGAGAAAGAGACAGGGACATAATACATATACATATTAGACAAAATAAATAATGTCTTTGTTAATATTGAAACCAAGAAGAGGGCACTTTCGAAGTTCGTCTACTCTCTATTTTTACTAACAACTCAAAGGTTATCTCAACAACGAATTTATTTAATTATTACCGTACGAAAAAACGTTCAAAGGGAGTGTAATTTTAAGAAAAGTTTAAAGTATATATATATATATATATATATATATATATATATATATATATATATATATATATATATATATATATATCTGAAATAAAAGAGCTGTATCCACAGAGAATTATGCTGGATTGTATTTTGGAATGTAGAAGAATAACTTTGAATCCTGAGGGAATTCATGATAAATTCTTTATGTAGGCCTGCATATCCTGTACTGGATGATCAGGAATTCTACTGTATTTTGTAACAATCGATCACAATGGATTTTGCTCTTAGCTCTCTTAATACGGACAATTTTAAATTTCACAGAGTGCAAAAATGCCAATAGAGAAGACAGTGCGCAAACAAGTAGGGCAAGACCAGTGCAAAATCATATTAATAGAAGTAAATACAAAGAACTCTTAAAATCTGAATAAACTTATGAATAATTGAACAATGTAAGCCTTGTTTTGATTTTCGAATGTCCTCGAAGAAGAAGATAATTGTACAGAGGCTATGTCTTAGATTGTGATCGCCTGTGTAATACTGACCACATTTAGAACTGAAAGCAATGTTGCAGGGAAGTGGTTATTTAAGCCTGTACATGGTCTGATAAAACATAAGGAGAATTGTACCGAATTCCTTCAGACGCTTTTATAAATAAAAAAATGCCTAGCTTTTGTATCAAAGAATCTGTTTTGTCTTCCTCGACAAAATATATAAAAGTTATAATGCTAGCTTTAGGTAATTAAAGTCTATCTTCGAGTTAGAATACTTTAAAAGTATCTACTTGCGGCACGTTTATTTTGCTATTTTGCTTGGGTGGAGTTTGAGTGTAGAAGACACATTGCAAATTATGCCACTACTTCACTCCTTGTCAGTTTCCTTTGTGAACGAGAAGAAAACTTCATTACTGAAGTTCAAATTAAAAACAATTTAGGATTAGGGCAAAAACTAGGACGAAAGTTTTTTCGTTATTAAAGTGTGTTAATTCAGAAAAAGAAATCGTCTGTACTCCACATTTAACTGACAGAAGCACTGACATTCAAAAAAAAATATACCGGAAACAAGCCCGCTTTACAGTAATACATGTACTGATACCGGTATGTACACAAAATTGATCGATGCAACTATTTCAAGTACTGTATAACTACTCTTAACCTAAAATTACTAAAATCCCTATTTATTTACAACAAGCTAACAACATGTGGTAACTGGTGTACGATATTTAATGAAACTTTGTGAAATAGAACCATTATTTGTGAGATTTCGAATGTTTGCGTTAATACACAATGGTGGTGTTCCAGAGTAGCACACAACAGATCAGCCGTGCGTTAAGCTGTTGGGTAGTTTCTCCGTGATATGCATAACCTGATTACTGACGGAACAATAAAAGACCAGGCTTAATTGCCCGTATGGTAACAAATGATATGTCTTATCCTGTAGTGCGTGAAGTCGTCTTGTTGTATATCTGTTACATACCTCTATAGAGCCATGTCTTAGTCCTTGATTGTAAACATGGCCGCAACACGGAAGGCAGAAATGACGGACAGACATAACTTTACATGATACATGCACCAGCGGGTCTGTACGTCAGATATAAACATGCGCTTATCATTACATTTACAAGCTATTAAATTAACATTCTTCCACTTACTTAGGAGCTGATGTCTGTGTGTCAAGTTTTTACGATTTCTCGTACACGACGTGTGTTACATGCAGGTTCCTCTGTGTCAAAAGATTTAGAATTGAGGAAAGATGATAAAACAAACAATGGCGTTTTGACCTTTACTCGATGCCCGTTATTTAAAGGTACGTGTGTTCAAGGCACGACGGATATTGCATCAGGCTACTATACAGCCTAGCGGCTGACGATTGACTAAAAGGGTTGTATAATCTTGGGTAAAAACGAGCAGACTTCACTAACTTAGACGCTGTCTTGCTGAATAATGAGAAAGATACAGACACAGAGGCATGGTAATGTATTCATAGTCGAAACACAGTATTTAATTTTGAATGGTGAAACTAAAGAAGATGGCACACTTTCCGTTCGTCTACAGTGATTTTTCCACAAAAAATACAAACGTAATCTTAATAATTTATTTATTAAATTATTGCCATACGCAATGACGTTCTCAGGGAATTTACCTTTAATTTTTTTTTTTAATTTGTGTATAGATTTAAAATAAAATATGGGAATAATGTTGATGGAGAGGACAATGTACAAAATACAAAACACTCATGAAACGATATGGAAAGAAGCAAACATGAAAGCGATGTTAAGGGACTCCTAAAGCTCTTTATTTCATTTTTTACATTATTGGATTAAGGATGGATTCAAACCTTGGTTTGGTTTTCTTGGTTTTTCTTGGTTTGCTATAGATTAAGAAAGGGAGTGTACGTAGGCTATGTCTGATTCAGTAATCGTTTCTGCAATATTGACCATTCCAGGACAAAATGCATTATTACAGAAAGGCGTCAATAAAAGCCTGTAAGGATGTTGATAATATATCATGAGAATTGTACCATTTCGTTCAGACGTTACAACAAAATACAAATGCTGTCGAGCCTTCTCAATCTGGGGATTAGTTTTATCTTTCAACAAAGTATGCAAAATGTTGGGTATTTGAAGTCGAACTTTAAGTATAGATTCTCTAAACTTAAGTTATTTGTGTCTCGGCTATGTCGCTATTTTGTGTTTTGACTGGTGGTCATCTTATACCCTTCATCTTTAATAATTCACTTTTCTATTTTCACAGATGAACATTACTGTATACTTTGCAAGAAAAACATAAAGCGTTGTTCTTGAATTTGTCCAAGCCTATTTTTATTTATTTGCCTATCATAAATGTGTCTCACTTTTCCGTCCGTTTATGTATAACATATACAACTGCTATGGATATTGTACAGCACAAAGTACATTTCTAAAATTTAACCGCAGTTTGGTCACTATTAAAAAAACATAGAGACAGACAGACAAATATGTTTTAATAATTCTTATACCAGTTGCCCATTCAGTCATCTGCAACTTGTTGGATTTAGTTTGTTTTGATATCAATTAATACAAACGGGATTTCTTCTCTTATGTGACTTGTGCTTCACCTGATCGATCCGACATATACAAACGGTAATCCTGCAAATAAAGATTGTGGTATTATATGTTATAGTATATGTTAATAAACAATAATTTTACATCAGCACATATAATATAATTTTATTTACTTTACTTGAATTGACTATCAGATACACTGTGCACGTCTCTAAATATACCATTCCTCATCTGCACAAACACTTCATTACACATTCATTTGCTTAACGATTTTCAGCACACGTCACGATATTAAGTCACAAAGGGTTCATGAATAATTTATCATTCAGCTTATAATCTGCATAATAATTTTACACCAAATGTTTGAATGCGACACGTCAAAGCTAAAAAATATACAAACATTGTTTGTGGTGATAATCGTTATGTCTAGCGTTAGACTGTCGCAAACAGCGCTCTCACTTTTGGATAATATAAAGATTTTGAAAATAACTTACTTTCCCTGGCTTTCACTTCAACCTTGTTCAAATAATGACAAATCCTTCATGATATCTTTAAATGTCGGCCTGTCAGATGGGGAGCTTTCCAAACAGGAATTCATCAACTTGTACCTGGTTAACGAGGAACGTATAAGTAAGAATATGGTGATTATAGATATGACGCTTCGCTATTGAGTAACTTCTTTGATGATGTGGTTTAGTTTAAGTGAACGAAGAGATTTCTTATAACATTGGCTGAGATCAACAAGCGTAAGGGAAAATACAGTGATTTGTTTAACTACTCACAGATGCAAAGGACAATCTCCAGGCTTGGGAAGTTTGAATCCGTTTTTAACTTTTTGGATGACTTTGTTTTCTTCGTCATCGCTGTAAGAGCTCCGTCCTGGAAGCAAAAGATTGTATTGCTTATTAGTCTTCTGTGTTGTTCTCATTATTTTCATTGACTTGTCTACTTAATCACTGCATTAAAATAGGATATCACTGGGCAGCTCTTCGTTTAAAGACCATCATTTGATGGGGCAACGTCTGTGCTATACCGCTATTCTCAGAAAGGCTTTGCTTTGAGCGCACAGCGCCATCATCAGTAGACAAGTGGGAAGGCGACACCGATGGTAGGGCCTGCGCAATCAATGTAAGTATAGATCCCAAAATGCACTTGTTTGTACGAGTGCGATCTCTGTCGAGTACACGAAAAATTGTGATGCAATGCGCTTCTGGCTTTATAACGTTTAAATAATACAAAGAAAAATGGTAAACGTTTTCCTTTCATAACTGTTGAGAGAGTCATTTGGTGGCTTGGCAAACTGATGGATGGATTGGTGGATAAGTTGACAGATTGATGTAGGCGGTACCATGCATGAGTGTAGAGGTGTGTACGTAAGTATATGCTGGCATGTTTTTTGATTAACTAAAATAATGAGGATAAACAGTAAGCGCATGATTACTATAATGTGTGAGTGTATATACCTGTGTGTATGTGTTTGTTTGTATGTTTTGCAAAGCACTTTTCCGACGTCAAAAATTATTAACTCACCAAAAGACAGAATCTCCCACATCAAAATACCGAAGGACCAAACATCACTTTTAGCATTCATAGTCTCTTCATTAAGAGCCTCGTTCTTTGAGTAGACATCTATTGACTGATTCTTACCAATAGGCAAATAGCAGAACATGATATTAACGCGATACGAAAAAAAAAATATATTTGGAAGAATGATGATGATAATGATGATGGTATGATGATGACGATTATTATTATAATGATGATGATCGTCATGAGGTTGTTTGCGGTGACGATAATGATTACGATAAAGATGGTGATTATGGTGACGACGAAAATAGTCACTGGGCAATATGCTTGATATGCGTTCAGTATATTACGTATATTTACACATAAGGAACACAATATTAGTTTTATATGTTACATATATCTTTGCATATGGAACAAATCAATATTAATGCCTTAATATACGTACAGTATATCTATGTAGAACAAGAGCATACGTAATGCAGATCTTTGCACACAAAATGTACACTGTACATGTGGAATTTAATAGCATACATACATGTAATATTACGGTATTTGAAAAATGTAGATTGTCAGGATGTGTGTGGGTATTATTGTATATCTAGCATTTTGCCTAGTTAATTATGATGATGAAGATTACAATGTTGATCATGAAGTGGTGGAAGAATACATTGGTGGATGATGATGATGATGATGATGATGATGATGATGATGAGGATGATGAAGATGATGATGATGAGGATGATATCGATGGTGATGATGATGATGATGATGATGATGATTACTATACCTTGCCGTTTTTTGTTGTTGATGATGTTGTTGTTGTTGTTGTTGTTCTCAAAATTATTAATATCATTATTATTAACTACTATATAAATTAAACAAGAAATTCACTTGAGGTACCACACCTTTACTTTATCAGTAACCACTGAGGTTTCCATGACCTTGTTACAGTAACAAAAATCGGATATTTTGCAAGTATAAGTCTGGCAATACTCAAACACAAGGATACAGTTCGACGTAAGACAACCATGGACAACCTGTAATAGCGTAGCAATGGTGAGCTGACAGTATATTTTATATACACAAATTACTTTGATACCTATTTACATACACCACATACCTTATTTTCCTACTACGTAGAATTCATTACGGTGTAGTATAAATAGATCGGATTTAAGCAAATTTAACATTAGACTCGCCAGTTTAGCTTTGTTGTTTTTTTATCTACGTTCATTAAAAAAGGCTAGAACTAATTGTAAGCGATACATATAACATATAATAATCTGTCATTGGACTATACAATAATGTACAGTAATTGTTCGATAAGGCTCAACCCACAACGTACAGCACCCAGTCACATAGGATGATGCTACAGTCAAAACCGCTTGCCATAATCCCCACTCTGAAAAAAGTGGTTTAATACGGCTAGTTTTCAATCGGGTTCGAACCCACAACATACGGCATCAGTCGCCTAGCGGAGAGGCCACAGAGAGAACCGCTCGGCTAAATCTCCACTCCCAAAAAAGAGTGGTTCAATAGCCGGCTAAGTTGTTACATTTTTCTGACTGAGACCGCTCCACACGTTGTAGAGTTCGTGAAGCACTCACGCACGCATGCTCACAATCACACATCGCACATACAAACTGAGCAAAGTTGTTACATTTTTCTGACTGCCACCCCTCCACGTGCTGTAGAGTTGACACTCTCATACTCGCTAATCAACATCATACACAAACTTTATCAGAGCAATGAATACAGCGTTTAACTGGGCGAAATATTGCCTCCAGGAGAATTGTATACTTTTACATGCATCACATAACTAAAAAGGTGATTCGTGACAAACCTACTTCAAGTCCAGCTAGATGATCCATTCCTCTGGCGATATCAAAAATGAGATTGATAAGTTGATTTTGAAAACCACTCATACGTGAAATTCTTTGACGAGTTTTCTTCAGAAAGTTTCGTAAGTCTCCGTGTTCTGTGTACTCCATAATCAAATACGGGGATGCACCTGCAGTATATCACAAATTTTATTTGTGAGGTACAACAGTCTACAAATCTTTAGCAAAACCTTTCCTATGCATTATATTCCGCATTGCAATTGTTAATATCCCACTGCTTGCATTGAATATATTTATATCTATGAAGAGACAATTAATGTCCATATACGAAGGATACACGATAAACTGAATGTAGACAATGAATATTAACATTATGTGAAGAGCAAGCAACGAATTCTGTTATAGAACATTTAAACATTTCGGTAGCAACATAAACCATACAACGTACCGTCTCCAGTACATTTTGCAATCATCTGAACTACATTCCTTTGGTAAGAAAGTGTTTGTAGGAAAGCGATCTCTCTTCGTAATCTTAAATTTGATTCTGAACCAGCACTATCTGTTTGAATGAGAAAACAAAAAAAGGTAAATTAAATGAGTTGGCGTCTTAGGCCGAGAAGATGCCATAGTTTTAAAAAAGAGAGTTCTCTGAAACAGTGTCTGGGAGACAGATAGAACTTAAAGTTAGCCATTCATCGCTGGGTGGAGAAAAAAGCCTGTTTGATATCGAACACTTACCATCCTTTGGTTTCTTGACCGCAACGACATTCGATCCAGGTTTGCCGCCAACGAACCATGCTTCTGCCTTATATACTTCAAACATCTCCGAAGATTGAATTACATCATTCAAGTGTAGTTGATTGCGGTCAACTTCAAATGCACTATGTCCGAGTTGTTCGTACGTTGACTGCCTTAAGTTGTCAAGATTTGTGTAGTGGCCTTCGTTATTCCTTCGCTGTTTTAGGTTAAAGGAACACATGACACGTCATGTCAATCGGTATAAAAATCAGCGTTATACATCATGCGTATGCATACCGGGACAAACGATAGACATGTATATTTATAAAGAATGTACACACAAACAGGTATGTACTTACTGCATCATCAATATCATCGATAACGATCATTTCAATAGCTTCGTCAGCTTTGTCAGCATTTAAGGGTCCGGCAACTTCAAGCTCCGCTAAAAAAATGAAATATGGACAAGAAGATATCACATTTTTGCATTTACTAGTATATGCCAGTATACTAGTACGTCCTCTTGCCATTTCCAATAGGTCCCTGGTTGATTCCTCGATACTGTAAGTGCCATGCTGAAACCTTCAAGACAGAAAGGATTGAGGGAGTGGCTGAAGGAATCGTGATCTAAATGTTATATTAGATTCCCTCATCCCTTCAAGGCGATTGAACAACTTCTTCTTTACTATCAAACTATTTATAAGTAACAAAACACACTACCATATACTCAGACATTTAAAGTCAATGATAAAAAACTACAATTTAGATATATTTTTTTCAATACGTCTGCTTTGTATCAACTCCAATCTCTTGTTTTACACCCATTCAGAATTGTAACAACTTTTGGTCGGTTATTGAATCAATCTTTTTTGAGATTTTGGATTTAGCCGACCGGTCTAGTCTGTTGCTTTCTCGGCTAGGTGATTGGGTACCGTACGTTGTAAGTTCGAGCCCGATTGAAACCATCGTATACCCTATCATGTTGAAATAGTAAGTATTTAGCTGATCAAAAGAACATGCATATCTGTTATTTGCTGTGATACCGCTGATTGCCGTTCTGATGACCTCAGTAAGATTTGTTGAAATTTTGATAAAAGTTGCATTTTCGGGGGGTTGGGGTGAATTTTCCTCTTTTTGGTGAAGACTTCTTTTCTGAATAAAATTCTCTGGTTTCCTTGGAACTTAGTATGCAAATTTCTTGGGGTCACCTTAATCAAGTTTATCAATATTTATTTATTTATTTATTTATTTATTTATTTATTTATTTATTTATTTATTTGGGTTTGTTTCGAATTGAAAACATGTTCACAAAAAAACACTCTTAATGTAAAATATTTACCTACAAGGCTTGTAGTATGTTAAAGCGCATCTCTTTTGCAACAATTCGATTAACAAACTTAATTAAAAAATCAAGCTATTCTTTTTTCCCTGCAAACGAACACTAAAATTGTACGTTGTTTCCCTTCTTTACTCTGAAAAACAGTTTACGGAATAACAATAATCTTTGAGGCATCTTGACCAAAGGTATCCATCATAAATGTTATTACAAAACTCATTAAAAGATGAGATGTAACATTGACAGAAGAAAGCTTCAGAGATAAGAATAAAGCTTTTTGAGATAGCTCTGTCACAAAGAGCGTACCATAATCACCATTCCATCTTTTCTCCACACAGAAACTGAACAGGTTGAGCCAGTAATACTTCTCTTACTCCTACTGTTTTTAATGTTTATCTCGTCAATTAATCTATCGCACGTTTTTAGCACCATTTCCCAGATTCTTGAACCTTGGTGGTCAAAATTGGCTGTTCTTGTCATCTTGATCACCCCTTTATAATGGTTGGGTTGGTGACAAATGTAGGTTTGGTACCGTTGGTGCGTTGTACTTTACAAAACGAAATGTTTACGTAGGAAAGGTTCAGGTTTGGCTACTCTCGATCTTTTTTCCAGCAACCGTGAACTACGGTTAACCTTGCTGAAGCACCATAGGTACGATGCTGTATGGACCTATGTGTACATTTTCCTATCAGTATTTTACCCTCAACCACAATTCAAGGAAAACATAGTGCATGAACACAAATCATCGTAAACAGACTTAGGTTGCTGCAAATTTTGCCAGGACCAAAGATTACATGTACAATAAAAGAAGGGCTTCGACTACTTACTACCCTGGCGTCTACAAGTGGCTAGTTTGCCCTGCCTTGCAGGGTTATATGCCATAATACGGCTACCGCGTCGTAATAGCCGAGCACTCTTGACTTGTATACAAACTGTAGGGTCAATAACTGACAATCATGCATCGGTTGATACGGTGACAGAAAATTACCGTAGGAAAAAAACTCGGTGGTTATATTTTACGGTCACGCGTATGTTAGTCCATGGAGGTAAATGAGTTATATTCTACCTTCATGGTCAGTCACTCCCTACGATCATTGACCCAGTAGTGGAAATAGTACCTACGTGCTAAACGGCTAGCATTGTAGCATTGTGGAAATTCTTTTGTCATAAGATGCTCACTAGGTCTGCACAGTTTCCCCCTTTTTGATGAAAATTGGTGTTGTACTTGTAGGGAAATCTGTGAAACCAACAAATTTATTTTGCTTTAATCGAAATTATACCTGTCTTAAAAAGCATTCTTAATTAACTGCCAACGTGTGGGTGTTGTCATCTTGATGTAATAACCATTCCCCAGATTTCCAATTTATATAAGTAAACAAGAAAAGTAAACTCATGAATTTTAATTCTCGTTTTGGCTTTGGCATGGTCGTCACACCCAACGCGTCTAAATCTGTGTTGGTAAAAGTTCATGGCGTAAATAACATGTAAAAATATGACCAAAGTAAACAAAGTCTAAAGCAAATTCAAGAGGAACACCACACAGCTAAACCGATGGAACAATCTAGAGGCTCTTCGACAATATCAAACGGGAAAATTTAGATTTACGTAAATTATATATAATATTATGATAACAACAATAATTATTGCTGATCATTTGTTTGTATTTTGGTCGAAAATTGCGTTCTCTTTTGAAACTGTTTGCTTTGATACCTAGATTGGTTGGTTGACCATTTTCGTTTATCAGATTTACGACTACTGTTGTGGGTAATACAAACCGAAACCGTGTGCAATATATTACTCTCGACACACCCTTACACGTTAAACGACAGATAAGAAATTGTACTGTATAAGAAAATGTAACACGGACTTCTCTCTGACCTTTTTAATTGCTGGTACAAATTCGCCAGTAAAGTGGTATCTATGTGTAGTATGAACCTGTCTCTAAGAGAAAGTACATTTAGAGAAATTTCAAGCAATGAATGACTTTGGTTTATAGGAGAAGGTCTATTGGGTAAATATGAAGAATATGTGTATGAAGTGTACTCTTCTCTGACATTTACTACATCGTATATGCACTCGCCTGTTTTTCTTTTCTTCAAGTAACAAGAAAGTACGATAACTAAAACAGCAACATTTGATAAAGTTACAATGGTTGAAGGTAGCCAGTAAAGTAGGTGGCCCTCTGAATTTCCATTCTGAATGCCTGTGAATTAAACACATTTTAAGACTGTCAATGTTGGTTTCATGCAAGGCAAAATCAATAATATTACATTTTCAGATCAGTGAACTAAACACCCAATACTATCGTAACACTGCTCGAAAAAGGTGAGTGTATTAACTGACCTTTGCTGCACTTGCAAGATTCATTAGTACCTGTGGTTCCATTTGCGGCCATGTCACCGTTCCTAGCCACTCTTGACATTAAGACAAGGCATGCATTCGTCGCCAACTGAGGTATAGAAAGGTTTATTGACCTTTGTCATCCAACTAATGGATTAATGACTGATCTTATACAGGTTGAACTAAGCGTCATACCAGTGACATCATAGTCCACTTCACTGACCACGTGCGCCAGAGATTAAGTAGAGTTTTTTTGTGTTTTAGCGTGTGTTCCAATTTATTGAAACTAACCTTAAACATTCTTCTATGTTGAATTATGAGTACGGACGACGCATGAAAAAAAAAGAAAGGGGGCTCTTGTTTGCAGATAATGGGGCAAATATAGTGGTTACATTATTTCTTACATAAGGAAAGGGAAGAATTAAACGTGCCAAGGGCTGCTTTGATTATGTACAGTACCAATCTATGACAACCATCATCATTATCCATAACTGTCGACGTCATAATCATCATCAGCAGCAGCAGCAGCAGCAGCAATAGAAAAAGCAGCATCACAATCAGCAGCAGCAAAAGCATCGTCCTAATTGTCATCTTCTTCATTGCCATTTCGAATTTTGTATTGTCTCTAGTTTAATAATTTTCACATTTGTTCTGCAATTTCTTTCCCATGAACATACCAAGCTACCAATAACCCTTACTTGACATCAACATGTAAATTACTTTGTCGACAAACATAAAGATATTGTAGGTAGGCCAAATTATTGACAATTCCTTTGGAAACCTTGCATTGGCAATAAAACTAATCTTCAAAACATTATCATACTCTTGTTTATTAAAAACTGCCAATGGCAGGGGAGGGAGGGGATGTGCAATCTCTGACAAGCATTACTGGAGGGCTATTAGATTTCAAGGAAAACATAACTACTATTCCTTGATAGGTCTATCCTGGCAACTATACTTCCAAGTAATTCTCTTGAAACATTTTTAATGAACAAAGAATAGTTTAGCACTGCTACATGAATGATGGACACCTAGGTTTTTTGGTTTTGACCCAATATAATTGTCTAAAATAGATTCTTAACGCGGAAAATATTCACAACATGTAGACGTTTGAGTATTTTAAGAAAGATCACAATGTAAGCGTTAATCTCTGGTTCAATAGAAAATTGGTCTTTAAATTGGAGATTAAAATTTCACTTCCCTGTGAGAATGATCTATACCTCTTTTTGACATAAATAAATCCAATAACCCCTAGCTTATAATTTTTGAATATGCAATAATTATTACCCATTCTCCAGAGTGTGTCAAAACTGGAACCTTGGACATGACACGCTAAGCTGCCTAGTAACTTTTCATAAATGAAGATTTTTAAAACAGAGTGTTAACAGTCCAGTAGTTTCATAATGGCACTAATAGCTATTTTACTAATCACATTTGTTAAGCTACACTTTTGCATTCGTATGGTTTATGGTTAAAACAAGTATTGTTGTAGATAGAATCATATTTCAAGTGTACCGAATTTGTTATAGAAAAGATCCATGTTACGTTTCCATTTCATGATATAGCTTTGGTCTCTGATCGGGTACACTTCGACTCAATTTTGTTGTCTTTTGTGCAATCCTACAAATTTAGTACGGACATTATAACCAAGTCAAATTCTCTATAAATGCAAACTTGTCGCTACCGTGCTAAAAACTCAATATCACCATAGTTTTACTAAAATTCACTTATCCTGTAAATGAAGGCGTCCTGAATAAGGTCAAGGAGACATCAGACGCACATGGGGTCAGCGAAATCGATTGTGTAAGCGGTACCAGATAGTATGATCCGTATCATTTATCTAACCTGTCACTTGACGTCATAGACATCAAAAGATACTTTGTCAAATTAAATACGGACATTCACACAACCTGGATACAAAAGGATGTTATCCAAAATTGCGTCAATAGTGATCCATAATAAATGAGTTTGGATCTTTTACTTGAAACAAATTATCTGGCTATCCACAAAAATGACTGCCGATGATAAGTATTAATTTATGTATTTCAGTTACAAAAGGAAAAATCCCGTAAAATTATTCACTTAATTTTATTTCCTCGAACGCTGACGAGTGAGTACAGTTAACGACCCGCTAGTAAAATTACTCAATTAAAGCAAACAAAACGAAGACGTCATTGAACTTAGAAACTGAGCTTTTTGCAAGTCATGTGTCCAATTCGTTCTCTTAAGTTTCCTTGCTTATCTTTCATGTGTAACTTAACGGGATAATAAAGCTTTAATTTTTTTTTAACTGTACGACAGACTAATCTGCCTACAAAGCATTCGTCTAATGCGACGATGAATGATCAACAAAATATCCGTTGTCACTCCTTATAACATTTGGAACAGAAACCTAATGTAAATATGCTTGCCAAAATAAAAACTTGATACGGCAAATAAATGTTTTACTAATTTACGTGTGAAATTTGTCCATATATTGATCAGAAATTCTTTAAACACATTACAATTATATAAACTTCATTTCATAATATATAAATCGCACATTGAGTTTGGAGAAACTATAGTATCAATATACCATATGTTAAAATAATCGACGCCACAAAATGTTTTAAACGGTGCCCATAAAAAATGCAAAAATATATTCTGTACTCTATGTGTATATATTAAATTTCGATTGGACGTTTCTGTCCACCAAATAGCAACAATGCAAATAGTTACAGCACAGATGTGTATCCCTAAAAATACTTTAAGCCAAATAGTAAAAGTAAGTAAAACTTTAAAAATTGAAATGTCCAAAAATGTTGTCATAAATCTTTAAAAAGTAACTATAGTATATTGTGTACTCTATATGTGTGTGCATTAAATGTTGTGAACTGTCACAAAATTCAGTCCTATCAAGGTATAAGTTGTAAGTGACAAGTACAAAACACAAAACATCTATTTGAGGTTGAAGGCATAAATTGTATTACATGCACGTACTAAACTTTGCTCATCATATTTTTAAAAGCATCAGAAAAATGGAACTTAATATATTTTACCGAAAATATGTCTGAAATTCCTTTCATTGAAAAGAAACGCTGAAAGAGATTTGCAAGTTAAAAATCAAATTTCTGAGCTCTATACCCCAAAACCTCTTTCTTAAAATAGGCTTTTAGCTTAAGATAATCAAACTATTACCATGCCAGTGACAAAAGTCAGACAGAAAACAACCGCCAATATGACCAAAAAAGACACTACGTAAATCATACAAACTAAATTAATGCCCCAAATTCTTTATATACGCAAAACTTTATCCAAGTAAAAAAAATCACAATAAGTATCCTCTTCCAGGGTTTCGTTTCCTAGAATGGAAGTGAAGTAAGGGGAAAATATCACTGAAAATGATAACTTTAAAGATTAAAAAAAATGAATATATATATATATATATATATATATATATATATATATATATATATATATATATATATATATATATATATATATATATATATATATATATATATATA